>APFE031121155.1:70414-140527 GCA_000404065.3 Pinus taeda | reverse complement strand
TTGTCGGGTTCTGACTCAGAGTCAGAACCTGCATCTGATTATGAACCCTTTAGCTCAGCCACCAGTGACTGGTTCGCCCGACACTCACTTGTGTTGTGAGTGGAGCTCTTATGGAACTCACACCATTTTCCCGTGTCCTTTTTCGGCTTTGTGGCACTGTTCTTTGCTTGTAGCTTTGGTGGGTTGTCTTGGGCTGCCCCGCCTAGGCTTTGTCCTTTGTTTTGTGGTTTCAGGGCACCTTTCCCTTGCTTTGGATTCGCAGATCCAAAGTCTCGCTTCTTTTGTTTAAACTTCTGCTCGATCTTGACGGCATATCGTTATGCTATGCCGAGCGAGGATATGTTCAGGAATTCCATTTCTTCCTAGATGTACTTGTGCAGGCAGCTGCTGTATTTGAGTATCAAATGTTGCTCTGACTCCTTGATACCCAACTTCGTGCGAAGGGTATGGAAAAGATTGGTGAACTCCGGCACATCTTGATCCCTTCCCTGCCGCAGCGTGGTCCACTTTATGTATTCATCCTCATAGCTTCCAACAGGGTAGTATTGCTCCTTAATGGCAACCCGGAATGAATTCCAGGTGCGTGCGGCTGAAAATAGCGAGCCTGTAGTTTCATCCTTCTACTCGCAGTAGGTTTCCCACTAGTCCTTGATGTGGGGGGCTGCTCTGAGAAGAGCGAAAACAATCTTTTCCCGACTCGAAAATTCATGAACAAAAAAATAACCCTCTAGAAGATTAACCATTTATCTACGGCATCTGTGTCTATCTAACCCTCGAATATGGGGATTTCAAAATTAACTTGGACCTTAAAGGGCGTGGCGTTTCCAGAGTAGCTGCTGGAAGCCGATGCGTTACTTTTGGGTAGCCGCTGAAGGATTTGGGCAAAGTCGTCCATCATCGCGTTCCGCTGTCGCTCAAGGGCTTCTTCGAGCAAGATTTTGATAGGATCTCCTGCTCCCTCATCCTTCTTCTTATCCGCCATGGGAGGCCGTCGAGATTTGCGAGGCTGGTCTTGCAAAGGTTAGACCAGCTCAAGCCCTAACTCCTTATATCCCGACCTCGTTTGGGACATGCAAAGAAAAACAGAGAAAAAGCAAACCGCTCTGATACCACTGATCCATACTTAAACAGGAATGCAACAAATTACATAGATAACCATATACACAAAGATGCAGCGGAAATAATACTTCATTTCATTAATGGAAAATACTGAAATATGCTTACAACCAGAAATGGAAATAAACCAGCTAAGGCAATGGCAGCTTATCTCTGAGAAGAGATGTGTGGCTACATGCCTCTGAACTGTGTTACAATGAGACTCGAAGGCCTATTTATTGTTGAGAAACAATGGAAAAACCCTTCACATTCCAAAACCTAACCCTAGAAGATGTAACGCCAAATTGTGGGCCCCGTTTTTGGGTAAGTTGGTACATCAACTTCCCGAGGTCGCAAATTGGTCGTGTTATCTCCGTTTGACGCGCATGATAGCCCGTTGGAAAGATTTCTCCGAGGACTACGACAGAAAAGACAATTTTTAGACAAAAAAATCACTGGCGGTAGATTTCCCAAAAAACGTCGTTTAGGGCCTCAAAATGGCTCTGAAAGTTTAGGACCTGAAAAACTGCTAAAAATAGTAATTTGTGTTATAATTAAGGAAACTAAAAGAACTAAAAGAAGCACCAGAGGGGATCCAAGTGGAATTAGCAAGTGGCCACCAATATCCACCTGGATCACCTGCATATAAAACCTCTGCAATATTGTCTCGACATACTTCCTCTGGTTTAACCAGAGCTTCCTCTTTGCCCGATCTCTTTTAATTTCCATGCCCAAAATATAGTTTGCAGCACCGAGATCTTTCATGTCGAATTTGGAGGACAATTGGGTCTTCCAATCCTGGATAATTTCTTTGTTCATTTCCAACCAACAACATATCATCCACATACAAGACCAGATAAATAACACGGTCACCAATTAATAAATACCACAATGATCTGCTTTGCTTTAGTGAAGCCACATTCCCCGATATAAATTGTATCAAATCTGATACAGAATCTTGGTGACTGATTTAACCCTCAGAGACTTCTTTAACTTGCATAACCCAGTTCTTTCTGTACCCTTCACCGCAAAGCCTTCAGGTTGCTTCATGTAGATTTCCTCTTCCAAATCCTCATGAAGAAATGTTGTCTTCACATCCATCTGTTCTACCTCAAGATCAAAAGCAGCAGCAACAGATAAAAGTAATCTAATAGAAGTTACCTTGGCAACAGGAGAAAAAATATCACCAAAATCAATTCCCGACACCTGAGAATAACCTTTTGCTACCAACCGAGCTTTGTATTTCTCCCTTCCATTCTACATTTGTCTTCTTCTTGAACACCCATTTGCTGCTAATGGGTTTCCTTCCAGCTGGCAACTCCACCAGATCCCAAGCCTCATTTTTGTGCAAAGATGCCATTTCATCAACCATGGCCTCTTTCCAGAGTTTTCCATCCTCTGAATCCACTGCTTCCTTCACAGGTCTGGGATCATCATCAGTAACAGACAAAGCAAAGTTTGAATAGAAAGCAGATGGACTATACCTTTCTGGCTGCCTTCTTTCTTGAGTTGATCTTCTCACAGGCGGAGTTTGTGGCTCTTCATCTTCTGATTCCTCCTCTGCTACAGAGTCTGATTCTTCCTCCTTTAGTTCAAACTCTATCTTCACAGGTCCTTTGGTTGGACTTCATGTTTAATAACATCTTTCACCTCTCTGAACACCACATCTCGACTGTACACAACCTTCCTTGTTACTGGGTTCCAAAGCTTATAACCCTTTAAACCATCCTTATACCCAATAAAGATGCACTTTTTCAGATTTACTATCCAACTTGGTTCGTTTCTCCTTTGGAACATGTACATATGCATCACATCCAAATACCCTCAGATGTGAAAGAGAGGGTTTCTTACCAGTCCATACTTCTTGTGGAGTCTTATCCTCCAACGCTGATGAAGGTGACCTGTTGACCAGGTAGCATGCAGTATCCACCGCCTCTGCCCAGAATTCCTGTCCTAACCCGGCACCACTGAGCATGCTTCTTGCCCTTTCCATCAATGTCTTGTTCATTCTTTCTGCGACTCCATTTTACTGAGGTGTATATGGAGTAGTCTTCTGCCGTGCTATACCACACTTCTTACAGAATTCTTCAAATTCCTTGCTGCAAAATTCTCCACCATTATCTATCCTCAGCACCTTTATCTTCTTCTCTGTCTGATTTACCACCAGAGCCTTAAATTCTTTAAACCTATCAAAGACTTTAGATTTCTTCTTAAGGAAATATATCCATGTATTCCTTGAGAAGTCATCTATAAATGATACATAGTACGCAAACTTACCCAGTGATGGAACTTTCACAGGTCCAAACATATCACTGTGAACAAGCTCTAATATATGTTTCATCCTCTTACCACCAGAGGGGAAACTCACCCGATTCTGTTTCCCATATACGCAATTTTCACAAAAATCAAAATCCAAAGAGCTATTACTCATACCTTCTACCATACCTTTACAATGAAGTATTCAAAGGCCCTTCTCTCCAATATGTTCAAGCCTTTGATGCCACAGCATGGTCTTCTCTCCAGAGACCACTAGATTTTCTGCTCCATTTTCAGGAACCATAGAACTATTGCACCCATCAACAGCAGTGCTACCTTGCAGCTTGTACAGAGTTCCAATCTGAACTCCCCGCATCAATACCAGTGCTCCTCGAACCATCTTGCAGGTATCCTTCTCGAACACTGTCTGCATCATCCAACTTGCTTACAGAAATCAGATTTCTGGCCAACGCAGGAATATGTAGAACACCTGGAAGAGTTCTAACCCTTCCACCTTGCAACTTCAACTTTACTTTTCCGCGACCAACGATTCTAGCCTTCCTATCATCTCCTAAGAAGACATCACCACCATCATATTTCTCATACTCGCAAAACTAATCTCTATGGGGAGTGAAGTGAAAGGATGCACCTGAGTCAATCAACCATGCCTCATGATCTACATGTGTACTTGAAGAAGCCAAGTACACATCCCCACCTTCATCTGAGGTGGTTTTTGCTTGTGCAGAAGAAGCATCGTCAAAACACTTTCCTTTATCAGGAGCTTTAGATTTACACTCCCTTTTGAAGTGCCCTTCCTTTCCGCATTTCCAGCACACCACCTTTGTAGGTTTTCCTCGTGACTTATTTTTGTTTCTATTCTGGGACCGTCCTCGTACAGACAAGGCATCACCATTCTGGTTGTCCATATTTTTCCGTCTCATCTCCTCCGTCAGCAAGGCTGAGACTATTTCATCAAACTGCAAAGAAATTGCATTACTACCTATTGCAATAACCAGACTATCCCACGAATCTAGTAGAGAACACAACAAACTGATGCACTTATCTTCATCTGAAATTTTAATTTCAACAGATGATAACTAACTTACCATAGTATTAAACGCATTCAGATGCTCTATCACCAAGTCTCCATCTTTCATCCTCAGGTTATATAGCTTTTTCCGCAGGAATAGTTTATTCACGAGAGACTTAGATTGGTACAAGGTTCCTAACTTGTCCCACAGAGCCTTTTCCATAGCTTCCCCTGATACATTCAGCAATACTGAATCTGAGACACACAATTGTATTGTGCTCTTTGCCTTCCGATCCAACTTCATCCATTCTTCATCGGTCACTCCCGTTGGTTTAGTACCCGGATCTACCGCGATCCACTGATCTTTATCCACCAACAGATCCTCCATCTTGAGTTTCCACAACTCAAAACTCTGACCATTGAACTCTCAATCTCTATCTTTTTGCTGCTCGCCATCTTCTTTCACCACTAGAATCGATCCTTGGCAGACTCCACTGGAACGCACCACAGGCCCGAGCGAAACCCCTCAACAACAAAGGCGTCGCCTTGAAGCCAAAACAACTCTAATACCAAATGTAGGTTTTAACCCCGTACAAAAATTACCTGCATACAAATTCTAAATCATAGGAAAAAATAAAAATGCGAGAGCATAACACATAAAACACATATACACAGAGATTTCCCATTGGATCCCAAACCAGGACTACCAGCTTGATTTTTCATTATGTTCCTTTCAATGTTACAATACATATTTATACATGCCGAAGCATCCAATACCATGGACCGAAAACAATCGCGTCCAAAGCCATGGACCGAAAACCATCGCGTCCAAAAAACATGTGCGAAAATCATGCACAAAACCATAGGTGGGTCTGCCCAACCTAACATAGGGTCCAAAACCAAAATTTTCAGGGGCGCTGCCCTGGACCCCATAAAGTGGGGTTACGGGTACCCCTCAAACCCCCTGTTAACTATGTGGAAAAAATATAACACAACCCAACACTTACTTGGCAAGCTCTGTAGCAAACAAAAATTTTCAACCTTTCCTCACTCTTACTAAAGAGCTTGATGTAGATGAAGACACACCCAAAAGAGGCTTCTGATTTTTGTTGAAAAATGGTATTCATTGAAAATGTAAGCATGTGGATTGGATGAAAGTAGTGGTTGTGGCACACCTTTCTGCCCATAGGAAATACCTTCCATCTCTTGTGCAAGTATTTCAAGTTTTTATATCTTATGTCGCACATCACTTTGTATCTGTTTTAATTGTTCATATATTTGTGGATGTAGGTTAGGAACAATTATGGTGGATTTAATGGAAATTTCATTTTACATGACCCCGACTTTCTAGCTATTAGGATAGGAGTAGGATTAGCCACATCTTGGTTTTCCCTTTATTTCACTCATTATGCACCCATTCCTTGTATTATGTCTTCATTTTCTTATTTTGGTTCTACACCATGTTTTCTCTAGCCATTTGTTCTCTTGTCTTCTGGTTTTGTTTCTTGGATCTATGTTTTCTTCCTTTTGTCTTGTTTTCCTTCTTGTTCAGTTTTCATTTTTTTTTTCATTATGTGAATGAGTGTTGTGCTTGGAACTATTTGACTAACCATCTGATCATATTCCTTGAGTAGGTTACACCTTTTGGCCGATGAAGTTCTCATGGAAAATACGATATGTCCGTAAGGAGAGTCTTGGTCTAACCATGAACCCACATCTACTCCCAAAATCGCATTCCTATACTCGGTCTTTTCCGCTTTTGTGTTCTCAAGGTTATCCAACTAGTAGAAACATGGAAGGGGAAAAAGCTAAGTAAGAAAACCTAAATCAAAGGTCTCTATATGCTTCTCTGAAGGAACAACCTCGTCTGCTCTCAATAAGTTGGGATCCCTCTTCCACCCCAAAATAAATAAGTGCCAATGCATAATTCTCTTTAAATAAAGAAATAAAAGTAAAAGAAGAGAAAGGATTCCTGTGCAAAGAGGTGATAGCAAGCAAATTCGTCGAGGTACTATCTAGACTTGCTAGTAGTAAAGAAATGTTTGTGTTCCTACGTGACTCCATCGGGGTACTATCCAGGCTTGCTAGTAGCAAAGAAACACTGGATATGAGAACTTATACTTTGAAAATCTTAAGCTTGTGAGTTACACTACCCTTACCAACTTGAAACATTGTGATTATGCTAAATATTAGGTTGTGTTCGACTGAGAAGGTATATAGGGTACCGTGTCTATTCGTGGGGTAAATGGGAAGGCTAAGGAGTTAACCAAAATAGAGAAGTTGGATTCTACTAGTGTGTCACCAAGTGTTGTAGTGGTTGTATCACCCTCCAAAATTCTGGTCTACACTCAAATTTTGGAGCCTACTATGGATCTTTTCAACAGTTGTTCCTTAGGCACTTATTGGTAAGCTAATGATTTCAAGCATTCTTTTTCGATCTCCAGAGTCGTTCATCATTTTATCTTCATATAGCAAGTGTCATATTTGCGCATGAGAGTTATTGATTGTCATGCAAAAGGAAGTTTGTTCATTTCAAGGGGAAATATTTGTGAAAATGAGTTGTTCTCATCATATAGACATGTTTCACACTCATTTCCAAAGCTTAGCGCACTATTACACAAGTGTTGTCATCATCCTCAGAAAGTCTATTGTCAGAGCCACACTTATCATAAGCTGCCAGAAAGGCTATTGCACTAAGTGAAGTAGGTTTTCATATGTTCTGGATGATGTATGTTGTATCACTAAGTGTCCAAGTGTGTACTCATAGTCAATTTCTATCATTGTTCACATCAGTTCCACTGATCCCACACTCAGCCAAATTTCGGAGGATTCCTAGCAACCAAACCTCATCCAGCCTTCCTAAACTGCGCACTTCACATCTGCAACCCTCAAGATTTTTCCTTATCTGTTGGAATTTCACAATGTGCAGAAATCCCAGCATCCCCTGGCATCCAAAAATGTACATAGGTTACCTGAAGTGAACTTCCATCAATTGGAACTCACTGTCTCCAGAAACTGCACAGAAAGCCCAACCTCCCTTGGAATCCAAAATTGCACATAGGCTACCTCAAGTGACCCTCCCTCAGAAGGAGCTCACTAGAATCTAGAACTATGTAGATTTGTCCTCTAGGCCCCTCTACTACCTAGTCCCCTTACCTCTAAAAACTACATACATTTTTCCTCCACAACCTTACCCCGCAGCAGTCATTGCCTCCTTGAACTGCACAATTTTGACCCTCAGTAGGCACTGCAAAAATGTTTCCCTCAATGGGAACTATGCAGTCATATCCCTCAGTCTAGCCCAATAACTTAGCTTTCTCCCCCCTAACCTTATACCAGTTTTGGCTCATTCAAAGGATTATCATGCAACATCTTGTACTAGGGGCTTATCAAACTGATGTTTTCTTGTCATGAGTGGATTACAGATACATGAATTCTACCAGGAAATGGAAATATGATTAAGAATGAAATTAAGAGGGAGGACATTTTAGATGATACTCAAGGAGCTGAGGAGAAAAGATAATAACCAGATAAGAAGACCAAGGAACCTAGGGTATGATAGAAGATTGGGACTGCATGACGACTCCATCTAATTCACAACCCCTTGGAGTGTAGGTATGAAAAAAAAAACACATATTTCATGAAGTTTAAATAAACCTCTTAGCATAGGATAAATGACAAATTATCATTGCCATATCATTATGTCTTCAATGACATGTATGGTTGCAAACACTCAAAGTCATTCCATGTGTTTCCTCTAAGTGTTTTGCTCCCTTTCGCTTGTTGGATCGATTGTCATGTTTTGACATGTTGAGTGTTATGTCATGTTTGCGAGTCTTTTCTACTGGTTTCGAAGGTCAACCTCTACGTATATGAGTTTTCCTAACCATGTAAACACCTGTCACAATCATGTAGAAAGTCTTGAACATTGTCACACAAGCGTCGTCACGGTCATCCTAAAGTATATCCCAAGTATTGCACTTGTCGCTTCTTGTTATAAGATAGTCACATAGAGGGAAATTATTTCTTGTTGCTTCAGTGGTCTATGTTGTTGTGTCGTCGAAGTATGCTAAGTGTGTGATCACAAGTTTAGGTTCATTACAAATCTATCTTCTTCTCACACTTAGCCATTTTTTGAAAGTTTTCTGGATCGAGAAACTTAGCTGCACTAGACCCTGACTGAACTACACACTAAGCAATCTTAGGCCTCAATGTTTTGACCTTTCTTCCTGGAAATTCGTAGTACACAAGCACTATCCTCTAGGGCAGTTTCACTGCGCAATTCCAAAGATCAACAGCCTTCCTTGACCCCCAGAATTTTGTAGTAGTTCCTCCCAGTATAATTTGAACTGCTCACTTCACACTTTCATTCCTCAAGATTTTCCCCTTGCATATTGGAACCCTGCAATGGGTAGATAACCTAGCCTCCCTTGGCCTCCAAAACAACGCAGAGGTGTCTCCCAGTGTCACACCTCATCCGGAGCTCACTTCCCTCAAGAACTCCGCATATTTTTCCTCCAGGTATCTCTGTTGTCCAGTCCTCCTTACCTTTGACAAAAAACTAACCCCTCATGGCCTCATCTCGCATCAACCATTGATGGCTTGAATTGCACAATTATGACTCCTAGTGGCTACTACACAATGTTTCTCCCCACTAGGGACTATGATGATATATTCCTTAGTTAAGACTGAGTTTCACTCTACACAATCTTAATGATCAAGCCTTCTCTCGACCACCTGGAACTGCATAATGTACAGTTAGTGGGCCCTCTCTCCCAGCCTATCACTTTTCACGGGCTTAGTTAATGGATAGTAATGCATCTTCTTAGACTAGGGAGTTTTCGTGTTGATGTCATCCTGTCATCAATGAATTACAGGAACATGTACACTACCAAGCCATGGTGAGATGATGAAGGAGAAGAAGAAGGGAGGCATGCCTAGAGGCTCACTTTTGGCCGAACAGATGAGTGAACCTACCAAGAGAAAGCGAAGGAACACAAGTGTGCAACCACTTGCCAAGACTGAAGATCATTGAAGACCTCACATTATCAAGCTATGCGAAGGAGAAAAGAAATCATATCCAAGAATACATCTATCACTCAGCAACAACAACAACTTGACATTGCCACATCATCAAGCCAATCCATGTTAGCAATGTCATGTCAAGTCATGTCATGAGTTGTCATATGCCATGTCACTACTATGGGCCATCTATATTGTGAGTCAAATGTATTTTAAAGTGAAATTCCAATGGACACACATGAATACGACGAGTCATGTAAGTTGAAAAGTCATAGGAATTTGAATACTCACGAGGGTAGTCAAAGTGTCACAAGGGGAAGCATCACCCTTGGTTATATATACCCCGTCATTTTATGAGTAAGGGAATTTTCATCTTGGCTCCTACTACAAAGGATTAGAGAGATTAGATAGTTCTTTGAGGAGAAAGGAGTGGCTCTAATGTCCCACTACTAGGGTAGTGATGTATAATGTAAATATGTGTCTAGGAAATTTTTCTTAATAACAAAAGCCATTTCAGGCTAGCACGTTTTCATACATGCCTTATGAATGCTTGTAAGACTATTATGCAAAAATTTGTATTTCATGTTTGTTTTCACATATACTAATATAGTTGAACTAATTCGATTATTTTAGTGCTCATCTTGTTGGGAATGTATTGTAATGGTTGTCACTGATGTCTCATCCCTGTGGATTACTCTGCGGGACACTAGATATACGTTTCCTTTCTTGTTGGTTATAATGACTGTCACATCCATTGTGGACTATTTCATTGGATGTTAGATGTATCTTCCATTATTCATTTGTTGTAATGAATGTTGCATCTATTTTGGACTATTCCACTGGATGTTGGATAGGCCTTTCGGGTTCATGTGTGTCTCTTCCTGGGTGGTAATATTACCTCTAAATTAGAGGCTTATTGCCCCCGCCCCCTTGTGCAGTAAAAGAACCTAGACATAGTTTCCCTACATACTCACCTTGTTGTTAGAAAAAACCATTTCATCACTCTCTTTTGCTGACATCTAGAGTGTAGGAAGATCTTTGAGGAGTTGGAAACTAGGCCTTTATATCATATGGAATTCCTACAACAAACAATGTGAGGTCTAATTGGGACTTCATATCGAGGAGATCCCCTTGGTTGACAGATTTACAACATCGTCAACAAGATCATAACCATTAAACCACATGCATATGCCATTCATTAAAAAACTAGTGAGGAAAACATATATGCAACTCGATATCTGCAAGAAAAACTCGTTGTAGCTACTGATTCCAATGTCCTCTTTCAATTTCCTGTTCTTCCTTTTCCTTCTTGCTCCAAAACTCCAAGTATGGCACACTCCTCCAAGAGTGCTCCATGAAAACTCTAAGAGTCCAAGAGTATGAGAGAGAGAGAATAGAGAGAGCACTCCAAAATTGAACTGAAAAAATCAATGAATTGATCCTAAAAAACATTTTTTTATTAATAAAGCCTCTATTTTCTTCATTTTCCATTATTTTCCTTCATTTTCCTCCTCACATGTAACCTATGACTTTTCACCTCCCTTTTCTCCTAATTTCCATTATTTTCATAAATAAATGCCAATAAATGGCATTTTTCCTTTCCAAAGCCTTAGCCATTTCCTTTGCCAATTTCCTTAGCCATTAATTAACGACAAGTGATCGCCATCACTATATTTTTGCCCAGCATTCAACTTGGAATACCTGTCCCATGACCCAGGTCTTATTTTACCTTTATTAATTTTTACATGGATATTTAACTAGGGTTATTATAGAACCCCCCCCCTTGGGGGAACACGATCATCAATGTTCAACGACACCTACAACCAACAATACTGCTATAAGAAAAACATACTACCCATGGAGATTTATAGCTTAGCTCATTGTAGTATTTACAATGATCAAACTACAGAGAATAAAACCAACATGACAACATAATGACATGACAACCATAATGACTCGACACCCATATCGCTTATTGGAGCTTTATAACATAGCTCATGGAAATATTTACATCCATATGCATATGTACATATACCAAAGAATCATATCAAAACATATATTAAAACATATACCAAAACATTTTCTAAAACCAATGAATAAGGAAGGATACATATCCCACAACTAATCCGCCATCTCCCATGTAGCTTCATCAGGCCCAAATTGCTTCCACTGCACTTTAACCTGCTCGATTGTTTCATTCTATAGCATGAACATATTTCTCTGCAAAATGCACTGAGGTTCCTACTGGAATTATCCTTTTGGCTCCACCTGCAATTCAGACAAGTCATTCACATGATCAACATTTTTAACGTACTTATTAAGCAATGGCACATGGAAAAAATCATGGACTTTCACTATCAGAGGCAATGAAATTCAATAGGATACTGGCCCAATCCTCTCAAGAATCCTAAAGGGTCCACAAAATTCAGGTGCTAGCTTGGCACATGATCTAATCCGCAAGGATCTCTTTTTCATCTTGAAGCATAAGTTGACCTTCTCCCCAACCTGAAACTCCTTAAACAACCTATTTTGATCTTCCACTAGCACTTCTACCTATCCATTGCTAATTTTAGATGCTTCTTGATTACCTTCATTTCCTATTCCATTTCTGCCAACATGTCTGGTCCAATGAACACCCTGTTAATTGGATCACTCCAACTAATGGGGGTATTGGAAATCTTCCCATACAATGGCTCAAACAGACTCATCCTCAAAGATTCTTGATACCCATTACTATAAGAAAACTCCATCAATGGAAGATATGTTTGACACCTCCATTGTTAGTGCATCACATACATCCACAACATGTCCTCTAATATCCTGTTGACCCTCTCTATCTCTCCATCTATTCACAGATGATAAGATTTACTGAAGGACAAATCTGTACCCAATCCTACAAAAAATCCCTTCCAAAAGTTGGAAGTGAACTTCAAATCCCTATCTAACACAAGCCTCTGTAGAACACCACCAACATCACCACAACTCTTGTGAATACTTGTGCTTCATCATTCACTGAGTATGAAGAATTTACTGGAACGAAGTGCGCTACCTTCGCCAAATTTTCCACCACAACCATGATGAAATCACGTTACCTGTATGTCCTCGAAAAACCTGTGATAAATTCCATGGAAATGATCTCCTATTTCCACTCTAGAATCGAAATATGTTGTAGTTGTCCACCTGGATACTTACACTCTACCTTTACCTGCTGAAAATCCAAGCACGTAGCGACGCGATATGCCACATCCCTCTTCAAATTCGGCCAATAGTAAAACTTCTTCATTGCTTTTAGTGTCTTTTGATAACTTGGGTGACCTGAATATGGTTTCGCATGAAACTCCCTGAAGATCACCTTCTTCATTTCACTGATGTCTGGCACATATATCCTATCTCTAAACTTGACCAATCCATCCACCATGAGACAATATTCCACATCCTACGCACCTGTACCTATACCTATATTTGTACCACTACTTGTATCTTTACTCTGCTACAATTTGTGCCTAAGCTCCATATACCTAACATCCTACTAACCTGCCTGCAATATCCTATCTTGTAGATCTGTCCAATAGGAGCTCATAGATTCTATATGATTCACCTGTATCTGTCTCCTAAGAGTATATACAACTTTGTTCTGCTTACCTTTAATATACATGATCTTAAAATCGAACTCACTTATCATGGCCAACCATCTAGCTTACCTGACATTCAGATTTGGTTGGTCAAACAAGTATTACAATCCACTATGATAACTCATCAATATAAATCATCTTTTGAGAAGATAGTGCCTCCACATCTTCAATTCATGAGTGATCATTGCCAACTCAAGATCATGTGTCAAATAGTTATTCTCACGCTCATTTAATTTTTGTGACTCATAACATACCACCTGTACTTCCTGAATAAGGAATCCACCCAGTCCTCTCTAACAAGAATCTGTACATACCACGAACTCTTTGTCCGAATATGCAATCTTTAACACTAGAGAACGTGTCAACAACTTCTTTAACTGCTCAAAACTAGCTGCAGATTCGTCTATCCATTCAAACCTCTTTCCTTTCCTTTCCAATGATGTGATAGGATAAGAAATCCATGAGAAGTTTTTGATGAACCTCCTATAATACCCTATTAACCCTATGAAGGATCTCATCTCATTCACATTCCTAGGCGCTTCCTATTCCATGATAACTCTTACCTTTGTTGAATCTACTGCTATGCCTTCCTTGAAAACCACATGACCCAAGTAATGTACCTTAGTCTGAAATAAACTACACTTGTTGAGCTTAGCATACAACTAATGCTCTCTCAACAATCTCAATATTGCTACTAAGTGTTAAACATGGTCTTCTTCACTTTTAGAATATATCAATATATCATCAATGAACACAATAACAAACTTGTCCAAATAAGAAGGAAACACACTATTCATCAAGCACATAAAAGTAGTTGGACCATTAGTCAAACGAAATGGAACTACAACAAACTCATAATGTCCATACCCAACCCAAAAAGTTATTTTGTGAATGTCATATTCTTTAATGTGTATGTGATGATATCTGGATCTCATATCAATATTTGAGAACATTGTTTCTCCCTTCAATTGATCGAAAAAATCATCAATCCTCCACAACGGATACCTCTTCTTGACGTTCACTTTATTCAACTACTTGTAATCAATGCACAACCTAAGAGTACCATCCTTCTTCTTCACAACAATATTAGTGCACCCCATGGTGATACACTTGGCATAATGTATCCCTTGTCTAATATTTCCTTCAACTGCAAAGTCAACTCTACCAATATTAGTGCACCCCATGGTGATACACTTGGCATAATGTATCCCTTGTCCAATATTTCCTTCAATTGCAAATTCAACTCTACCAATTCTAGTGTGCTCACCCTGTAAGGTACCTTAGATTCCAGTGTCGTCCCTGGTCACAACTAAATAGAAAAGTCTACTTCCCTGTGAGGTGGCAACTTTGAAATCTCTCTGGGAAATACATCTTGAAACTAAAATAGAAGTAAGTACCTTATCAAAGCATCTTCACCCTCAACTTCCTTACCTTTGTCACTAGAAATATGCACTGGAAATAACAAACACCCTTTCCTATGACTATGCTTGGCCTGCATAGCTTTCACCATTCTCACTGATATTTCTTTCTTCTTACCCTTCAAAACTCTTTGTTTCCCATTGTCATCCAGCCACTCAATATTTTTGTCATAACAATCCACCTTGGTCCTATGAAGATACTACCAATCCATACCTAACAACATACTGTATGATTCCAATGGTAATACATTCAAATGTGTTGAGTTAGGCATGCCATCAAATCAATGCATAAGCTCTTACCTAAAGATGAACTCCCTTCTTCTTACTTGTAGTCAACTTTACTAACCAAGGCTCTACATGTACTTATTTATTCAAACCACACTTATCCAAAAGGTCGGGATTAACATAACTATAATTAGATCGAGGGTCAATCAAAACAGAAACAACTTAATCATAGATGCCTGGTGATCTTCTTGCCTGTTATCTAGCACTGGATAGATCCTAGGAATACTCTGTCCAACATCTCCCATTACATGTGCCTCCTAAACACTATAGATCTACGGTCTACCACCCTCATATTGTGGACAATCTCTCCTACAAAGGTCTCCTCCACAAGTCCAACACTGCATGGGCTCCCTATTTTCACTGTTATTCTACTCCTCAGACTGAAGTCCATGTCCTCTGTTATATTTATTGAAATTCTTAGGTGGTGTGACATTCTCTTTGTTGCATGTATCCTGAGGAATTTCTTGTGTCTTGTCCCATTTTCCATTGTTCTTTGCATTACCTTTCTAGTCTAGCTTAGTCTCAAATCTGTGCTTTTATTTCTCATAACAATTCTTTAGCTTCCGGATGGCCTCCTCCAATGACCTAGGATCCTTAAACTCAATATTGCGTTTGAATTTTATCAAAAACTCACTCATGAATCTCCGAATCTTGGCCTTCTCCTCCTTGAGGTAAGGCACATACCTCAACAACTCTAGAAATCCGTTAGTGTACTCCTCATCAGTCATAGATCCCATCTTCAGGTTATAAAATTCCTTTTCCCTATAATCTTATTATCTTTCCGATAGATACTTCTTCTTGAATAACCTCTCAAACTCACTCGAAGTCATCTCATCCTCATAAATATCTCTGACGTTCTTTACAACTTCCCACCATATATATTCTTTACCTTTAAGACTAAATGTAGCTATTCTGGCCTTTATGTTCTCTGAATAAACACAATCTGAAGAAATTGTTCATTCCTAAAATACATGCTTTTGCATCCCGTGACTTCTTCACAAATCTAGGTGGATTTTCTTTCTTAAACTCATCCGGAAAATATCCCTTGTCACTCCTCATGTAAGGATGATAACGATGACAATCATGACACCCATTAGAACTAGAACTAAAATATTACATGTGTCTATCACATCTCCTATTCAGAGCTGTCATCTCTATCGGACCTATACCCACCAGGAGACCTACTACCATATCACCCATTAGTTCTTTCCTCCTATCTATTACTGATCCGAAGTGGTCCCTGTCGCTACAATTCTAACAAACTCTAAAGGATTATTGCATTAATATTTGATTGTTTCTCCTGTGCCTATATGATTCTATTGTTATCTTCTTTTTAACTCCTTATTTCTGCCTTCAATATTCTCAGTGTGTCTGCCAAGTCAGAAGAATTACCAACACCATACTACTCATCAGATCCATAAGGAGAATATCGTGAACTATATTCTACCATTTTGCACGTCATCTTGATCTCTTTCTTGGAAAGCATCTATGTTTGATAAACCAAATCACAAACAAACCAATGTACCTTAACATAATTCAGGGAGGATATCTCATCTACAAGATCAACCAATGATCGTAACACATCCATAAGCATAATCATAACAACATGTAAATATGTAGCATATAGATAAACCAACATATATACATCATTTCAACCATTGTCCAATCATTAATGCATGACCATAGCAATCACATACCATGACCTCATGCATGACAACAACAACCATACTAATGTACACTTGACAACACATAAGCATTTGACATGCATAAACAACACATAACCAATCATGTACTCATGATGACACATCCCACAACAATACCATCAACCTTCATATGGTGATATCACTACAACCATGACCAACACCATGCATATGCAACAAGTACATAGACCACAAGCATAAGGAACACATATGGAACCGACATGAATGCATGACCAACACACCTCCCATCTAGTTTCAGGGGTGAAACATACTCTAATACCACTCTATAACACCCTCCTCCCACATCTACCCAAGTAACTGACCAACCAGGGTAAACATGTGATGAATAGCTACTATGATATGATTCAACTCCCTATGTGTTAGTTAAGAAAGTGGAACCAATGGACCACAACAACACAAACCTTCCAGACATATTGCATAACCCCTAGGAGCCATCCAAACCTCAAAGGCGACAAGCCTCTGAGACAAACTAACTTTTCACTACATTAATCCCCCAATCGCTCCCATGACATGGGAATGAGTGTGATTGAGACCCTCCAATCTCTCCCACAGCATGGGTATGCCTACGATTGGGGACTTTCCCAAGCATTCTTGTGCCTGTGAATCCAAATTATGTGCCACTTTTTTAGGCCTAGGGCTCAGGTCACCACCAAAAACTCCATGACACTTCTAGAAATGAATGATAACAATGGAATAATGTTATAAATGTGATTACTTGAACAATGAATTGACTAGACCCCTAATAGAAATAACAGACATTTCATCAAACACGTCACAAATATGCATTCTACATGTTTAAACAATAGATTTGAGTATAGGGGTCTCATACTTATCTGAGAATCACTAAGAAGCATTGGTTCTTCATCACACTAACTGTATTACCATCTATTAAGCCATATATTCATTGTACACTCAGTGATTAAACAAAACATGATGAGGGACATGCATTTTCATTGTCATAAAACTCATTCATAACTAATATATAACCAATAGAAATATCAGGTATATAACAACCATATAAGCCTCATATAAACAAGTATATTTACCCATAAAATACCAAAGAGAAAGATATTTCTTATTGATTATTGCATAAATTGACTAGGTATGGGACTTCCATGAACCACCTGACCGTAGACTACGCTGAACCAAATATTTCTTTCAGCCAGTCACCCTCGTAACATATTCCAAGCATGAATGTGGGATCTCATAAAACAAATCAACCAGAACCATCCAACGCTTCCAGAGGCCAAAATACCTCAACCCTCAACCAACGATTCCACCTCACAATCGGGCATCACTAACCCTCACTAGATTGGTCTCCACCTAGGTTGTTGAGGGCTTTAAAGCGTTTTTTCCAACCAGGGCTTCTAGGATTAGTAACTCAACCCACAGTTGTTGTCAGGCTTCCAGAGTGTTTTTTGATGTAGGGCTTCCAAGACTAGTATCTCAACCCACCAAGGGCTTCCAAAGTGTTTTTCCAACTAAGGCTTCGAGAACTAGTTGTTCAACCCAAGCTATTATAGGGTTTCCAGAGCGTTTGTCCAACCAAGGCTTCCAAGAACTAGTAACTAAACACATAGCCAAATGCACAAGAAAACCAACTAGAAAACAAAAGTAAATCCACAACACCATGGCTATCCAGGAAATGAAAAGGCTAGGAAAATCCATTTTCGATCCAAGCACTCCTCAATGCTAATCACTAATCATAACTAAGAAACCACATGCATATGCCATGCATGCCAAAACTAGTGAGGAAAACATACATGCAGCTTGGTACCTACAAGCAAAACTTCTTGTAGTTGTTGATCCCAATGCCTTGTTGCACTTTCCTTCTGTTCCTTTTCTTTCTTGCTCCAAAACTCCAAGTATGCCATATTCCTCCAAGAGTGCTCCAAGAAAACACTAAGTGTCCAAGAGAATGAGAGAGAGAGAATAAAGAGAGAACTCCAAAACTGAACTCGCAAAAGCCATGAACTGATCTTTAGAAGCCTTTTGTTTATGAGGCCTCTATTTTCTTCATTTTCCATTAGTTTCCTTCATTTTCCTCATTACATGCAACATGCAACCTTTCACCTCTCTTTCCTCCTAATTCCCATTATTTTCATAAATAAATGCCAATAAATGCCATTTTGCTTTTCCAAAACCTTTGCCATTGCCTTTTCCAATTTCCTTAGCCATTAATTAACCATAAATGATCTCCATCTCTATGCTTTTGCTCAACAGTTAGCTTGGAATACGTGTCCGATGCTCAAGGTCTTATTTTACCTTTATTGATTTTTACATGGAGTTTTAATGAGAGGTGTTACATCCACAACTTGACCTCCACTAATTCTTATAACAACTAGATCTAGTTAAATTGACAATAACTCAAATTAGCTTAAACAGATTGCTACACATTATCAATCAATCATGTCGAACTAAACTCAATCTTCTTCAACTCGAATTTACTAAGTAAACAAAGTGACAAGAGCCATTTCACCACAGCTAACTACCTCCAAATATTATGCTCAAATAGAAATTTTAATTTTACTATAATTTGACCAAGACAAAGTCAAACCTAGATTTTCTTGCCACATTTTCAAAAAAATCTATTTTACAGGTTCTTGGTTATTGCTCCATCTTATGACAATGACCATACAATGGTATTTAGATTCATGCTCACTTGATTCTAACCGCGCTCGCTTGATTTTGAATTTTTCGGTCGCTGGCTTGATCTTGAATTTTTTATATGCTCGCTTGGTTTTAAATTTGTGTCACACTAGCTTGATTTTAAATCTTTTCCAGGCTTGCTTGATTTTTTTTATCTTTGTTATGTTCGCTTGAAATATTTTCTCGCTAGCTTGGATAGTTTTTCTACAAATTTTCTCGGCTGAAATACTTTGGGATACAATTTTGGCTACCCTTTATTACTCAATATCAAAATCTAAGTTTGAAAAAAGAGCTCGCCATCTAGAAAATTTTGCTTCGCTTGCTCTTTTATAGATTTCTTTGGTTAAGACCACCTTTTTCATAACTGAAGCATTTTATCAAGATAAATATTTTATTTACCAAGAATATTTCAAATTTATTAATTGAGTTTAGAGTAGTCTTGATTTCTTTATCTATAGTTGCATTTCTCTCCTTCGTGTCATCTTCTTGAAGCAAAATAAATAATTTCTTCTTTATTCTTCTCGCCATCAAATTCGAAAATTTTCGGGAGTTCACAAAAGTGCATGTAGTCAGGTGTTGTTGGAGGAATTATTTAAGAAATTTGACACTAACCGCGATGGTAAAGTAACATTATCGAAGCTGGGTGCCCTTATGCTATTGCTCAGAGGGAACGTGATGGAGGAAGAGATTACACTGATCATTGCGATGGTGGATGTTTGTGGAGATCCATACATCAATTTGAGAGAGTTTGTACTTCCTGACACAGAGGGTGTGGACAACCCACGCAGCCTTGAAAGGCGCCTTTACGATGTTTAACAAAGATGGGAATGGAACTATATCTCCCCTAGAACTCCTTCATGTTTTAACCAGTCTGAGAGAGCTTTGTACCCCTGAGTGTCTGTGAGGCTGGGATCAGAGCATTCAATTCTAATGGCGATGGCCTCATCAATTTCGACGAGTTCATAGCAATGATGAATGCATCTGGTAGTTCATTGAAATAATATAAATAGAGGCCAATAAGAAGCTCTTGGTAGAGTGGCTTGGCACAACTAATCCTTTGTACAGTAAAGCATGGCATAAAGGGTTTCCGGGTGCTTATATGCTTGATTTGTTGTAAGTTGTGCCATGTAAATGGAAAAAATATGTTCATGTGTGCAGAATAAAATGCTATAAATATAATTTTTGAATCTTTAATGTTGTAGATCTGTGAGATTTCTTTAAAAAGGATAGAAATCCACAGATCTACCTAAGCCGTAGGAGTCGTGAATATGTTCTGGAATGTTGTATTACGGCTGACGTTGTTGCCGCAAGTGTTACCCCGAGTGCTCAATGAATTGTACATGGATATTTTTTGTGTGTAGAATTGATGGAGCGTAGATTGATTGTGTCTCAATCTGTTGTTCCATATATGAGGTGTCAATCTTCTAATAAGTGTATGCACGCTAAAGAGCCAGCAAAATTTCTATGGAGAAGGGGGAATTTTTTCACCCACATAAAACTGAGTGGGATGTTGTAGCACGACATAACTACCAAGCGCGGAGTGAACAAAACCACAGGCAATGAAAGGGCGTTGCAGGGAATCCTCGTCAATATTGCAGATTTCGTCAAAACGATTTACCAGATTTTGGAATCTATAATCTGGTTATAATAAGCTTAATTTGATTGTAATTTGATATTTGATGTATAGTATTGAGATCAAATTTATTGAGTTTTCATACCAAAACCTGGAGTGGAGATAAGGATGGCTCATGCCACATCTGGTATGTTTTCCATGTGGTTGTTAAGAGGCGTAGTTGTTTTTACAATTGTGTTGTGTTGAATTTATATAGATTACAGATTCCAATAGTATCACAAAAATGATAGGGGTTTTTGAATCTTCTTCAATTGACATAAAGATAAGTGACCCCCTTTTGAATCTGCAATTGACATAAAAATGACTGACACAACCAAAGGATTGTTGGCTGGAAATTAATGCCCACAAATGGTAGGAGCAGTATTCACTGGTTTAATCGGGTTGGGTTTCATGACCGTTTCCTTCCAAAAAATGTAATGCTTCCATTGTCGGTAGGCCTGCATAATGGAATACATCTCATTATAATAAGTGGGATACTTCCGGACTGTGTCTGAAAGTGTTTCACTGGATGCCCGTGTTGTGTAAGGACTACCCCAATAGCATAGTCAGAGACATCTGTTTCGACCTCAAATGGTTGTTGTAAATCTGGTAGCGCGAGCACTGGTGTCATGCAAAAGAGATCTTTCAACTCTATGAATGCCTTCTGTTGAGATTCAGACGAAAAGAATTTTGCTTTCACTCCTCTCTTGGTGACTTGACTCAAGGGCCAACTGATACGAGAAAACCCCAACACGAACCTGCGGTAGAAGTTGGCAAGACCTAGAATGCTGCAGAGCTCTGCCAAAGTGGTTGAAGGTGGCCAATCCCGAATGACTTGGATCTTGGCTAGATCCACATGCACCCCTTGTTCATTGATAATGTATCCCAGATATTGAACCTGGGTCATGCCAAAAGTGAACTCCAAATTGGCACATAGCTTGTGTTGCCACAATGTTTCAAGAACCTGTTAGATGTGGTGGAGGTGCTATTCCCAACTCTGGTTGAAGATCAGAATGTCATCCAAGTATACCACTACAAATGAGTTGGTGAATGGCCGCAAGATGTCATCCATTAGCCTCATGAAGGTTGCAGGAGCATTTGTCAATCCGAAAGGCATAACCAACCATTCGAAAAGACCCTCCTTGGCTTTGAAGGCAGTCTTCCACACATCAGAGGGTTCGAATGGTACCTGGTGATATCCTAACTTCATATCGATCTTGCTGAAATATTTTCCCCCCTTTAGTTGGTCTAGGAGGTCATCAATCTGTGGGATCAGGTACTTATTACAGAAAATGATCTTTTTCAACTCCCGATAGTCAATACAAAGTCTCCAAGTCCCATCCTTCTTCTGTACCAACATGATCGGGCTCCCACAAGGCGATGAACTCAGATGAATGTGACCTTTCTGTAGCAGCTCTTGAATCTGCCTCTTGATTTTATCATTCTCTAGAACGGAGCGCTGATAAATTGGTCCATTGGATAGCGGCACACCTGGGGTCAGATCGATGGAGTGCTTGACCTGATAGTGCAGAGAAACCCCTATGGGGCAGGTGAAGATGTCCTTGTACTCCTCCACGACCTTGTCCATCTGTAGTTGTCATGCGGAGGGGCCCTATCTGGAGGTTGTGGCCACCATCTTCTTCTTTCCTTGAGGGCGTATCATCAGGAAAACAAATTTCCTGGTTTTGGAAATGAGCTTACTGCATTGTTTTATAGTAATCAAAGAGATGGCGGCAGGCGGTGCTACCTCTGGTATCCTGTACAACTTATTTCCCATTGTAATAATAACAGCATGGGGCCTTGATTCACACACAGCATGTCGCTTCCACAAGTATGGTTGTCCTAATAATCAATCACAAACTTCAAGGGGAGCAATGTCACACAATACCTCATCCGTGAAGGGCTTGATGTTGTATGGAAGGTGGCACTGTTGGCTGACGCGAAGATCCTATCCTTGGTGAAGCCACCCGATGGTGTATGGTTGTGGATGTGCTATGGTCAGTAAGCCCAACCGCTTCACGACCTCTGTCGAAATGAAGTTCTTTTGGCTTCTACTATTGACAATGAACTATAGCGGTGAGCCCTTTACCCACATTTGGGAGTGGAAGAGACGCTCCTCCTCCTCTGGATCTTCAAGTTCATTTTTCTGGATCTTGGCGGTAGCAACAGTGGCGTTGGGATTTGCATCAATGATCTGCTTCCCCTTGTCATTCCCCTTGTTGGGTTCTAACTCAGAGTCGGAACATGCATCTGATTCTGAAACCTTTAGCTCAGCTACCAGTGACTACTTGGCCTGACACTCACTTGTGTTGTGAGTGGAGCTCTTATGGAACTCACACCATTTTCTCGTGTCCTTTTTCAGCTTCGCAGCATTGGTCTTTGCTTGCAGCTTTGGCAGGTTGTCTTGGGCTTCCCCACCTGGATTTGTCCTTTATTTTGTGGTTTAGGGGCACCTTTCCCTTGCTTCGGATTCGCAGATCCAAAGTCTCGCTTCTTTTGTTTAAAGTTCTGCTCAACCTTGATGGCATATCAATATGTTGTGCCGAGCGAGGAGATGTTCAGGAACTCTATTTCTTCCTATATGTACTTGTGTAGGCAGCCGCGGTATTTGAGTATCAAATGTTGCTCTGAATCCTTGATACCCAACTTTGTGCGAAGGGTATGGAAAAGATTGGTGAACTCTGACACGTCTTGGTCCCTTCCCTATTGCAGCGTGGTCCACTTTATGTATTCATCCTCATAGCTTCCGACAGGGTAGTACTGCTCCTTGAAGGCATCCCGGAATGAATTATAGGTGGGTGCGGCTGAAAATAATGAACCAGTGTTTTCATCCTTCTACTCGCAATAGGTTTCCCACCAGTCCTTGACGTGGGGGGCTACTTTGAGAAGAGTAAAAACAATATTTTCCTGACTCGAAAATTCATGAATAGAAAAATAACCCTCTAGCAGATTTAACCATTTATCTATGGCATCTGCATCTATCTATATGGGATTTCAAAATTAACTTGTACTTTAAAGGGCGTGGTGTTTCCAGAGTAGCTGCTAGAAGCTGATGCGTCGCTTCTGGGTAGCCGCTGTAGGATCTGGGCAAAGTTGTCCATCATCGCATTCCATTGTCGCTCGAGGGCTTCTTCGAGCAATATTTTGATAGGATCTCCTGCCCCCTCATCTTTCTTCTCATCTGCCATGAGAGGTCGTCGGGATTTGTGAGGCTGGTCTTGCAAAGGCTCGACTAGTTCAAGCCCTGACTCCTTATATCCCGACCTCATTGGGACACGCAAAGAAAAACAGAGAAAAAGCAGACTGCTCTGATACCACTAATTCAGACTTAAACAAGAACGCAACAAATTACAGAGATAACTATAAACACATATATGCAGTGGAAATAATAATACTTCATTTCATTACTGTAAAATACTGAAATATGCTTACAAACATAGTTGGAAATAAACCAGCTAGGGCGATGGTAGCTTATCTCCAAGAAGAGATGTGGTGGCTACA
This sequence comes from Pinus taeda, assembly GCA_000404065.3. Classification (NCBI taxonomy): domain Eukaryota; kingdom Viridiplantae; phylum Streptophyta; class Pinopsida; order Pinales; family Pinaceae; genus Pinus; species Pinus taeda. The sequence continues at coordinate 116,306 of APFE031121155.1, read as the reverse complement.
TGCCTCTGAACTCTCTTACAATGAGGCTCGAAGGCCTATTTATTGTTGAGAAACAATGGAAACCCTTAACATTCCAAAACCTAACTCTAGAAGATGAAACGCCAAACTGTGGGCCCTGTTTGGGTAAATTGGTACATCAACTTCCTGGGGTCGTAACTTTGGCATACGATCTCTCTTTAACACGTTCAATAGCTCGTTAGAAAGATCTATCCGAGAACTACCACTTTGGGAAGGGCAACATCAGTCCATGGACCCATGTTGCCCCTAGATTTCCCAAAAAAACATCGTTTAGGGCCTCAAAATGGCTCTAGAAGTTCAGGACCCAAAAATTGCTAAAAATAGTAAGTTGTGCTACAATTTAGGAAATTGAAAATGTTGTGAGAAACAATGGTGGGGGTCTAGGTGGACTTGGCAGGTGGCCACCAATATCGACCTATATCACATGAGCCAATGGTTCACATCCTGCGCACTTGTACTAGCACCTGTACCATTTCCTGTACCTATACCACTACTTATACTTGTACCTTTACTCTGCTGCAATTTGTGCCTAAGCTCCATCTACCGACATCCTACTGATCTATCTACAAGATCCTATCTTGTAGATTTGTCCCATACAAGCTCATAACTTCTATATGATTCACTTGTATTTGTGTGCTAAGAGCATCTACAACCATATTCTCTTTACCTTTAATATACATCATATCAAAATCAAACTCACTTATCATGGCCAACCATCTAGCTTGCCTGGCATTCAAATTTGGTTGGTCAAGCAAGTACTACGATCCACTATGATCACTCATCAATATAAATTGTCTTCCGAGAAGATAGTGCCTCTACATCTTCAATTCATGAATGATCACTGCCAACTCAAAATCATTGTCAGATAGTTATGCTCATGCTCATTTAATTTTTGTGACTTATAACATACCACTTGTACTTCGTGCATTAGGAATCCACTCAGTCATCTCTAACAAGAATATGTACATACCACGATCTCTTTGTCCATTTATGCAATATTTAACACTGGAGCATGTGTCAACAACTTCTTTAACTGCTCAAAACTAGTTGCATATTCGTCTATCCATTCAAACCTCTTTCCTTTCCTTTCCAATTATGTGATAGGATAAGAAATCTATGAGAAGTTCCTAATGAACCTCCTATAATACCTTGATAACTGCATGAAGTATCTCACCTCATTCACATTCCTAGGAACTTCCCATTCCATGATAGCTCTTACCCTTTTTGAATATATTGATATACCTTCCCTGGAAACCAAATGTCCCAAGTAATGTACCTTAGTCTAAAATAAACTACACTTGTTGAGCTTAGCATACAATTGATGCTCTCTCAACAATCTCAATATTGTTGCTAAGTGTTAGACATGCTCTTCTTCATTTTTAGAATATATGAATATATCACCAATGAACACAATAACGAACTTGTCCAAATAAGGATGCAATACGCTATTCATGAAGCACATAAAAGTAGTTGGAGCATTAGTTAAACGAAATGGAACTACAACATACTCATAATGTCCATACCTGGCCTGGAAAGTTATCTTGTGAATGTCATATTCTTTAATGTGTACCTGATGATATCTATAACTCAGATCAATATTTGAGAACATTGTTTCTCCCTTCAATTGATCGAACAAATCATCAATCCTCTAGAACAAATACCTCTTCTTGATGGTCACTTTGTTCAACTGCCTATAATCAATGCACAACCCAAGAGTACCATCCTTCATCTTCACAAACAATATTGGTGCACCCCATGGTGATACCATTGGCCTAATGTATCCCTTGTCCAATATTTCCTTCAACTGCAAATTCAAATCTACCACTTTCGGTGTGCTCATCCTGTAAGGTACCTTAGATTCTAGTGCTACCCCTGGTCACAACTAAATAGAAAAGTCTACTTCCCTATGAGGTGGAAACTCTGAAATCTCTATGGGAAATACATCCTGAAACTATAGTAGAACTAGGTACCTCCTCAAAACATCTTCACCCTCAACTTCTTACCTTTGTCACTAGAAATATGCACTACAAATAACACATACCCTTTCCTATAACTATGCTTGACCTGCATAGTTGTCACCATTCTCACTGATGTTTCTTTCTTCTTACCCTGCAAGACTCTTTGTTCCCCATTATCATGCATCCACTCAATATCCTTGTCATAGTAATCCACCTTGGTCCTATGAAGATACTACCAATCCATACCCAACAACATACTGTATAAATCCAATGGTCATACATTCAAATGTTTTGAGGTAGGTATACTGTTCAAATCAATGCATAAGCTCTTACCCAATGATGAACTCGCTTCTTTGTACTTGTAGTCAACTTTACTATGCAAGGCTTTGCATGTACATGTACTTATTTATTCAAACCACACTTATCCAAAAGGTCAAGATTAACATAACTATAATTAGAATAAGGGTCAATCAAAATAGAAACAACTTGATCACAAAGCTTACCATCCATCTCGATAATAGATGCCTAGTGATCTTCTTGCTTATTATCTAGCATTGCATAGATCCTAGGAATACTCTATCCAACATCTCCCACTACATGTGCCTCCTGAGCACTATAGATCTATGGTCTACCACCCTCATGGTGTGGACAATCTCTCCTACAATACTCTCCTCCACAAGTCCAACACCGTACGGGCTCCCTATTTTCACTCTTATTCTACTCCTCAGACTGAAATCCATGTCCTGTATTATATTTATTGAACTTCTTAGGTGGTGCGACATTCCTTTTATTACATGTATCCTAAGGTATTTCTCGTGTCCTGTCCCATTTTCTGTGCTTTGATTTCTCATAACAGTTATTTAGCTTCTAGATGGCCTCCTCCAATGATCTAGGATCCTTAAACTCAATCTTGTCTTTGAATTTGATCAAAAACTCACTTTTGAATCTCTGAATCTTGGCCTTCTCCTCCTTGAGGTAAGGCACATACCTCAACAACTCCAGAAATCTATTAGTGTACTCCTCATCAGTCATAAATCCCATTTTTAGGTCATAAAATTCATTTTCCCTATGCTCATCGTATATTTCCGATAGATACTTCTTCTAGAATAACCTCTCGAACTCACTCCAAGTCATCTCATCCTCATAAATATCTCTGGCGTTATTTACATCTTCCCACCAAATATCTTCTTTACCTTTAAGACTAAATGTAGCTATTTTGGCCTTTATGTTCTCTGAATAATCACAAAATGTGAAGAAATTATTCATTCCTAAAATCCATGCTTTTGCATCCCATGACTTCTTCATCTTTCTAACAAATTTAGGTGGCTTTTCTTTTTTAAACTCATCCGGAAAATATCCCTTGTCACTCCTCCTGTAAGGATGATAAAGATGACAATCATGGCACCTGTCAGAACTAAAACTAAAATAGTACATGTGTCTATCACCTCTCCTATTTGGAGTGTCCAAGAACCTGCCATATCTTATTGTGTCATCTCTATCTGACCTATACCCACCAGGAGACCTAATTCCATATGCCCCATTATTTTTTTCCTCCTATCCATTACTAATTTGAAGTGGTCCCTGTCGCTGCAATTCTAACAAACTCTAAAGGATTATTGCATTAACCTTTGATTGTTTCTCCTGTGCCTATATGATTCTATCATTATCTTCTTTTTAACTCCTTATTATTTCCTTCAATCTTTTGAGCGTGTCTGTCAATTGAGAAGAATTCCCAACACCATACTACTCATCTAAGGAGAATATCGTGAATTGCAGTCTACGATTTTGCTAGTCATCTTAATCTCTTTCCTGAAACGCATCTTATGTTTGATAAACCAAATCACAAACAAACCAATGTACCTTAGCATAATTTGGGGAGGATATCTCATCTACAAAATCAGCCAATGATCGTAATACATGCATAAGCATAATCATAACATGTAAATATGTAGCATATACATAAAACAACATATAGACATCATTTCAACCATTGTCCAATCATTAACGCACGACCATATCAATCACATACCATGACCTCATGCATGACAACAACAACCATACACTTGACAACACGTAAGCATTTGACATGCATAAACAACACATAACTAAGCATACACTCATGATGACACATCCCACAACAATACCATCAACCTTCACATAGTGATATTACTACAACCATGACCAACACCATGCATATGCAGCAAGCACATAGACCACAAGCATAAGGAACACATATGGAACTGACATGAATGCATGACCAACACACCACCCATCTAGTTCGAGGGGTGAATCATGCTCTCATACCACTCTGTAACATCTTCCTCCCACATCTACCCAAGTAATCAACCAACTAGGGTAAACATGTGACAAATAGTTACTTACTATGACATGATTCAACTCCCTATGTGTTAGTTAAGGAATTGGAACCGATGGAACAGAACAACACAGACCTTCTAAGCATACTGCAAAACCCCCAGGAGCCATCCAAGCCTCACAGGGGAAGAAGCCCCTGAGAAAAACTAACTTTTCACTAGATTAATCCCCTAGTCACTCCTGTGACATGGGAATGAGTGTGACTGGGACCCTCCAGTATCTCCCACAACATGGGTATGCCTACGATTGGGAAATTTCCTAAGCATTCCTGTGCCTACGAATCTGAATTTAGTGCCACTTTTTTAGGCCTAGGGCTCAAGTCACTGCGCAAAACTCCATGACACTTCTAGAAATGACTGATAACAATGGAATAATGTTATAAATGTAATTACTTGAACAATGAATTGACTGGACCCCTACTAGCAATGACAAACATTTCATCAAACATGTCACAAATACGCATTCTACAGGTTTAAACAATAGATCTGAGCATAAGGGTCTCATACAGGCTTAGAAATTCTTGACTAGCTATCATAATAAAATTAACTTTGCTGCTCTTTAGAGACCTAAGCAAGAAGAATATCATTGATAAATAAACATAATTAGTATAATATAAATAATAATAATAAACATTTAAATATTAGCTAACAATAAGAATGAAATAAAATATTATTATTGTAATGTGAAATAAAAACAACAGTATAAATAATATAATAGATTTATATATATTAATAATATTAAATTAATTATAAAAAAATAATAATAAATAAATATTAATGTAAGTTAAGAAGTACAATTAGGATTAATATAGTAATAATGATACATAAACAACAATGAATTAAAAATAAATAACAATAATAATAGATAGGAAATAATAAGTATAGATAGGAGCAATATAAATATCATTGTTAATAATAAAAATAATAATATAAATAAACAACAATTAATAAATATATTGATAATATAATAATAAACCAGAATTAATAATAAATAACTAAGAGTAATAATAATTATGATTAATATTAATAAAAATATTTAAAATAAATTAACAAGAAACAAACTAATAAATAGAAAAAAAACATTAATAATAATAATTAAATAACAATAAGAATAATATATTAACATTAACTAATTTAATTTAACAATAAGAATAGACATTAATAAATATAATTAAATATAATAATAAAAATACACTAATAATTAACATATATACCATATAAATAAAGATTCAAATTATAAACAATAAACAATAGAATTAATGAAAACATAAAACATTAATTAAAACAATAATTTAATAAGGATCTATTATAATAATATAAAACAAAATAGTAAGATATTAATACTAATAAAAATTAGAATAACAAAATTAATTATTATAATATAAACAAAGAAAACTAGAGACTTAAATAATAATAGAAATAATTAAATTAAAATAAACAGACAATGAGTCGGCCAATTTATCTTTACATCTAGCTGTTTTCATATTTATACCTATCTTTTTTCCTTCTTTTCTCCACACAATTTGTCCTGATGATGAGCCTAGGTTCAGACTCGAAACCTCGACCATAAAATATGAGCACTGTGAAAAATCCGAACTCCTTTCAGAAATCACACCACAGTAATCTGCAATCCAAAAAAGGGTCTCATACTTATCTAAGAATCACTAAGAAGCATTGATTCCTGATCACACTAACTACATTACCATCTAATAAGCCATATATTCATTGTGCACTCAGTAATTAACCAAAACATGATGAGAGACATACATTTTCACTGCCATAAAACTCATTCATAACTAGAATATAACCAATAGAAATATGAGGGATATAACAACCATATAAACCTCATATAAACAAGTATATTTACCCATAAAATACCAAAGAGAAAGAGATCTCTTATTGATTATTGCATAAATTGACTAGGTATGGGACTTCCACAAACCACCTGACCGTAGACTACACTAAACCAAATATTTCTTTTAGCCAGTCACCCTCGTACCATATTCCAAGCATGAATGTGAGATCTCATAAAACGAATCAATCAAAACCATCCAACGCTTCCAGAGGCCAAACCACCTCAACCCTCAACCAGTGATTCCACCTCACGGTCAGGGATCACTAACCATCACCAAATTGGTCTCGGCCCAAGTTGTCGAGGGCTCCAAAGCGTTTTTTCCAATCAAGGCTTCTAGGATTAATAACTCAACCCACAGTTGTTCTCGGGCTTCTAGAGTGTTTTTCCATGCAGGGCTTCAAAGACTAGTATCTCAACCCACCAAGGGCGGGCTTCTAGAGCGTTTGTTCAACTAAGGCTTCGAGGACTAGTAGTTCAACCCAAGCTGTTATAGGGTTTCTAGAGCGTTTTTCCAACCAAGGCTTCCGAGAACTAGTAACTCAACTCACAGCCAAAGGCACAAGAAAACGAACCAGAAAACAAAAGTAAATCCACAACACAATGGCTATCTAGAAAATGGAAAGGCTAAGAAAGTCCACTGTCAATCGAAGCACTCCTCCATGCCAATGACTGATCATAACTAAGAAACCACATGCATATTGCATGCATGTCAAAACAAGTGAAGAAAACATACATGCAACTCAGTATCTACAAGCAAAACTTGTTGTAGTTGCTAATCCCAATGCCCTGTGGCGCTTTCATTCTATTCCTTTTCCTTCTTGCTCCAAAACTCCAAGTATGCCACACTCCTCCAAGAGTGCTCCAAGAAAACACTAAGTGTCCAAGAGTATGAGAGAAAGAGAATAAGAGAGAACTCCAAAATTAAACTCGCAAAAGCCATGAATTGATCTTCATAAACTTGTTTGTTAATGAAGCCTCTATTTTCTTCACTTTCCATTAGTTTCCTTCATTATCCTCACATAAAATATGCAACCTTTGACCTCTCTTTTCTCCTAATTTCCATTATTTTCATAAATAAATATGAATAAATGTCATTTTGCTTGTGCAAAACCTTTGCCATTGCCTTTTCCAATTTTTTTGGCCATTAATTAACCATAAGGGATCCCCATCTCTATGTTTTTGCTCAACATTTAGCTTTGAATACGTGTCCCGAGGTCTTATTTTACTTTTATTGATTTTTACATGGATTTTTAACAAGGGGCGTTACATCCACAACTTGACCTCCACTAGTTCTTCTCACAGATCTAGTTAAATTGACAATAACTCAAAATTAACTTAAATAAATCGCTACACATTATCAATCAATCATATCAAACTAAACTCAATCTTCTCCAACTCAAATTTACTAAATAAATAAAATGACAAAAGCCATGTCACCACAATTGCCTACTTCCAAGTATTTTGCTCAAATAAAAATTTGAAATTAGAATTCTGAATTCTACTCTAGTTTGACTAGACAAAGTCAAACCTAAATTTTCTTGGCGCATTTTCAAAAAAATCTATTTGACATGTTCTTGGTTATTGCTCCATTCTATAACAATAATGGTATTTAAATTCATGCTCACTTGATTCTTACCACGCTCGCGTGATTTTGAATCTCTCAGCGCTGGCTTGATCTTGAATTTTTTATATGCTCGCTTGATTTTAAATCTTTTCCAGGCTTGCTTGATTTTAAATCTTTGTTATGTTCACTTGAAGTATTTTCTCGCTCGCTTGGATAATTTTTTTACAAATTTTCTCCGCTGAAAAACTTTGGGCTACAATTCTGGCTACCCTTTATTACTCAATATCAAAATCTAAGTTTGTAACAAAAGCTTGCCATATAGAAATTTTTTTCTTCACTTCTTTTATAAATTTCTTTGGTCAGGACCTCCTTTTTCATAACTGAAGCAGATAAATATTTTATTTACCAAGAATATTTCAAATGTATTAACTAAGTTTAGAGTAGCGTTGACTTCTTTATCTATGGTTGCATTTCTCTCCTTCCTGTCATCTTCTCGAAGCAAAATAAATGATTTCTCCTTTATTCTTCTGGCCATCATATATTAGTTGTTCGAAGACTGCTTCACTAGCATCAAATTCAAAAAATTTAGTGAGTTCATAAAAGTGCATGCGGTCAGGTGGTGCTGGATGAAGTATTTAAGAAATTCGACACTAACCGCGACGGAAAGTATAATTATCGAAGCTGGGTGCCCTTATGCTATTGCTTAGAGGGAACCCGATGGAGAAAGAGCTTACGTTGATCATTGCAATGGAGGACGTCGGTGGAGATCCATACATCGATCTGAGCGAGTTTGTACTTCTCGACACAGAGAAGGCGCCTTTAGGATGTTTGACAAAGATGGAAATGGAACTATATCTCCCCTAGAACTCCTTCATGTTTTAACCAGTCTGAGAGAGCCTTGCACCCTTAGTGACTGCGAGGCCATGATCAGGACATTCAATTCTAATGGGGATGGCCTCATCAATTTCGACGAGTTCATAGCAATGATGAACACATCTGGTAGTTCATTGAAATAATATAAATAGAGGCCAATAAGAAGCTCTTGGCAGAGGGGCTTGGCACAACTAATCCTTTGTACAGTAGAGCATGGCATAAAGGGTTTCTGGGTGCTTATATGCTTGATTTGTTGTAAACTGTGCCATGTAAATGGAAAAAATATGTTCATGTGTGCAGAATAAAACGCTGTAAATATAATTTGTGAATCTATAATGTTGTAGATCTGTGAAATTTCTTTAAAAAGGATAGAAATCCACTGATTTACCTAACCTGTAGGAGTTGTGAATCTGTTGTGGAAGGCTGTGTTAAGGCTGTGTTACAGCTGATGTTGTTGTCGCAAGTGTTACCTTGAGTGCTCAATGAATTATACATAGATATTTGTTGTGTGTATAATTGATGGACCGTAGATTGATTGTGTCTCAATCTGCTGTTCCATATATGAGGTGTCAATCTTCTAATAAGTGTATGCACGCTATAGAGCCAGCATAATTTCTATGGAGAAGGGGGAATTTTTTCACTGTATGAGTACCACATACAACTGAGTGGGATGTTGCAGCACGACCTATAGAGATTATAGCCAACTACCAAGCGCGGAGTTAACAAAACCACAGGCAATGAAAGGGCATTGCAGGGAATCCTCGTCAATATTGCAGATTTCGTCAAAAAATTTTACCAGATTTTCGAATGTTTCTGGAATCTATAATCGAGTTAAAATAAGCTTAATTTGATTGTAAATTTGATATTTGATGTATAGTATTGAGATCAATTTTATTGCGTTTTCATACCAAAATCGGGAGCGGAGATAAGGATGGCTCATGCCACATCTAGTATGTTTTTCATGTGGTTGTTAAGAGGCGTAGTTGTTTTTACAATTGTCTTGTGTTGAATTTATATAGATTACAGATTCCAAGAATATCACAAAAATGAGATGAGTATGAGATGAGTTTTTGAATCTTCAATTGACATAAAGATAATTGACCCCATTTTGAATCTGCAATCGTCATAAAAATGCCTGACACAACCAAAGGATTGTTGGCTGGAAATTAATACCCACAAATGGTAGGAGCAGTATTCACTGATTTAATAGGGTTGAAACCTGGTAGGAGCAGTATTCACTGATTTAATAGGGTTGGGTTTCATGAGCTCAGGTCTAGGTAAAGATGTTCCGACAACCATCAGAAACCTGCCTATTTGCTCCTGTTTGTTTGGCTAAATTTGGGGCTCAAATTTGTGCCCCAGGATAAAGCTGATTCAGGGTACAGTCGCCCTAAGAGCAGTGGGGAGTGGGCGTTAGACCGTGTTAATTACCAGAGAGTCGATTTGTCAGAAACAACGGTGGTGGAGCAGAGGCTCTTCCGTCAAACCCGCCGGTGAGGAAGATAAGGATGCCTACTTGTCATAAAAGGATCCATTCACACTAGCAGGATGCAGAGAAGCGCATCACCTAAGGTGTAAAAGGATAAGCCCAAGGGGAATTGAAAAAACGTTTCTTTATTGTGACTTTTAGTGGAAAAGAACCAGAAATTTATATTGGTATTTAATGTGGTCGGATAAAGTTATATCGGTGTTTACGGTTGTCGGATAAAGTTAATCAGGATCTGAGATCCCAAGATAGTAATGTTTGAATCATGTTCTTTTGTTAAAATGAATTCAGCATCACGCACCCAAAATTTTAAGGTTTAATAGCTTTAATTCACATTTACAAAAATTCTCTCCCATATTTATCAATATATTACCACAAACAATGCTTGAAATTAACAATTTAATTGCAAAAAAGTCATTACCATGTAAACTTTCCCGAAGGACAGGGAATGCTAATAATTGGTCTTATCTTCTCGTGAGAAAAGGAGGAATCAAATATGACAAAATTTAATTTAATATCTATAATGGTTAGGTTTTAAATTAGTCGTATTCTCATTTTTAAATTTTTTTTGGTAACTTAAATATTATAAAAGGTATTAAAAATTGTTAAAATATTGTATTTATTTTTGAAGTGATTCAATGCAGCATATCATTATAATATTACTTATTGTGTATTAAAATTTATATAGAGGTATATATTTGATTTTTATATTTTTATAGGGGTAGACAGGTAAGTTATATTCTAATTATTTTAGAATTAAAATATTTTGATTTTTAATTAGTTTTAAAAATAAATAAATAAAATTTATAAAGTTTTGAAAAAGTTTTGAAAAGTAATTATTAAACTGAATATTTTGATATTTAAAAATAATTTTTGAAACTTTTAAAAATTTGAATTTCTATTTTTTTTATTAGTTTATATAGATGAAATGACTAATTTTATAGGTTGTAAATACTCTTTGTTAAAAATAAAAAATATTTAAAAAAAATCTATATTAAATCTCAATATTTATGAAATTTCATTATTTATAAATATTTGGTGGGTAGTTTTACATTATTTTTTAGCACTTTCTACTAATGTATATATATATATATATAACTTACCTATATCAAAATGCCCTGAAACACGAAAAGAATGTGCTTCCTTGATGACATGCACTCTTTCTCCTCATGGTATGCACAATTTGACAAGATGGTACAATAACTTGTCATGAACATGATAATTCACTTCTTCCACCTGAGCACCATGAGTTACTGATTCATAAACATCTTTGAAATCAGTATCTTTAACATATTTTTCAATATAACTTTCATGCACTAAAGAACTATTTTGAAGAATAACTAGAGCATTTAAAGAAGGTCTTGATAACATATCAACTACTTTATTGGTGGTACCTGTTAGCTCTACTACAAGCTTCAGCATTTGGAGGACCAAAGTTCAGATCAGCCATGTGTTTATGCAGAAAAAGGGAGCTCGCAGCAGTCATTCACCTTCTTCTACTTCAACTTCCTCATACTCTCTTAACCCTCCGTATCTCTATTTTTCTCTTAAAGCCTCTTCAGTCCCTCAGTTTTCCCTATTTCCTCGCCTAATCCCTGTTAACTCGCTTCCTCCTTTTTTTCCCTTGCGATGCGATCTTATCGTAACATCGCATCCATCCCCACTGCCTCCATCTGTTCCCTTGACCCCCTCCGATGCGATTTTGCGATGCGATTTGATTGCTATTGTAGATCGCACCCATATGTGTCAAAACTCCTCACTTTGTCTTTTGCCGATGCAATATTGCGATCTCTCCTCCGCCGTCCGATCAATCCCGACGATCCAATGGCTCGCGTTTGTTTGCACCCGCTTTCGAAGTACCGATGTGATGTTCATCGGCAATCACAAGTTGCTGGGTCAGGGCTTGATGTTAATGTAGACCACTCCATTTTCGTCGATGCGATATCAGGTGCCGGACCCGATATGACTCACCATTTCTTTGTATAAAGTCTCATGTCCACTTTTCTGCCTCCGATAGTGTATTTGTCATAATTCATAGCTTTCACCACAAAACAATCTCCGCCATCCATTTTTGTCATCCAACGGTTAATAGTCATGCCCGACCCATCACCCATTTTCAATGCAATGTTTGTGTTTTAGCAGCTCTGTGCACCCGAAAAAGGAAGGACACTGTGATCCAAATACTCTCCGCAGTTAATATTTCAGCTACCACATTCAAGAACAGAATGGCTGAAGGACAAAAAGGACGACCTCGAGCAGTGAAAAGCATTTATCAGGCATGGAATTTCATCCATAATTTACTTGATCTGCCCGAGCAGGACTGCAGAGCGCCAGAAAGAGTTGATTTTGTCCATTAAAATAGTCAGAATGTATCAGAGCCCATAACTTTTTTAAATGTGGTTGGTGATCCATTAAGACACCTCCAAGCATACCCTAGTAGAGATTTTTGTAAACACACTCTATATATACTGAAAAGAATGATGTAATAAGTTGATGGGTGTTAAATGAGTGCTAGTTTCTTGTAAGTTTCAACTTCTGCAGACTATAAATACTGTGAGACTTGCAGCGTCTGGTCTTCATTTCCAACTAATACAAGCTTCTTTTGCTGTCATTTGCTCAGTTTCACTTCCTCTATATTCCAAGTTGTGCCTGTTTTGCATTAATTCATGTATTGTGAATGTTTGGCATCAGAGGGGCTATCATCCCACCTCTGTGTTAGAATTTAGCATGTCTCATTGAATTTGCTTACAAGTTTCTATTGTTTTAATACCAAAGAGCTGTCATCCTGTCTGTGTATTAGATAATAGATTTATAGACCTTCTAACTGGTTTCAGTCGGCCATCACAGGGTCCTGTGCATCTGCCGGTGGGGTCAGTCTTCTCCATCCTCACGTTTTCTTTAAGCTGTGAGTAATTGGTGGTTAAAAGCCTTGTAGTTTGGGGGTGTTCACCCATGTCTGGGGTTAATCATAGTAGGAGTGGTTATCTGGCTTGAATGTGCAACATTTCTTTCATTCATCCATCATTTTATCCAACATTTTGTTGAGTTTGTAATGTTCCTGAGCATCACTGATATACAACCTAGGCGAGTTTCTTGGGGTGATAACATTAATTGGCGCTGTTGCCGGGGAGACGAGAATCAAAGATTAGCTTCCCTGGGAGAACGACACAGCTTCAAGATTTGATGACAGACAAGGTTTGAACACATATTTTAGTTGTAATCATCTGTCTGGCAACTCCACTAGAGGAAGACCAACCTTTGGCGACTCCACATTGAAGTTCTGGCTCAGTTTGTGAGACATACCCAAAGAAATCCTCAAAAATCTCCAACTGAACCGTTGCCTGACCCTAAGAGGATTTTCAAATTGAAGAAAGCTTCGCGGAAAGAGGCATCAGGATCAGGTAAGCCTAAGAAGCCTCATGCATCTCTGAAAGATAATTTTATTGCTGAAGAATTACTGGTCGAAGAATTAGAGCCCAACACTATTAATAAGGATATTCCTTCGGTGATTAGTTCAACCCCTTGTACAGTTTGCTCCCCTTCAAATCCCAGTCCAAAGAGAGCTTCCCACTCTGTCCATAACATCCCCTTGTCTCTACCATCCATCACATTACTCCCTGCCATTCAATCTGCCAGTATTCTTCCAAATAATCCAGTCATGGCAGGACAGCAAGCACGTACTAGAATTGAGAGGATTGTTGCTGCTAGATATGGACCTCTAGTCTTGCCTGTCCCTATAAAACTTATGCTTGTGGGAGAATATAAAAAATATATGCCTAAATTTACTGGTACAGAGGGAGTAGTAGTAGAAGGACACCTTGAAGCTTTTTACAATTACGCTAATCATTTAGATATAAGTGAAAATGATGTGTGGATGAGAGTTTTTGTTCAGAGCCTTGATGGAGAGGCTAGAAAATGGTTTAGAGAATTACCCCAAAGATCCATAATAGATATAGAAGCATTAGATGATGCATTTTTAAAGCACTGGGGAGATAAAAAGGACTTGTTGTATTACCATACTGAGTTTGGAAACTTGAAAAGAGAAAAGGGTGAGTCTTTGCCAGACTTTAATAAAATATTTAATAGAATGTATAGTAAAATACTAGCTAAGGTAAAGCCTACCCCCACAGCTGCCATCACATACACCAATGCTTTTGATTCTAATTTCTGCTTGTTGTTGAGAGAAAGACGATGTGCTGCTCTAGCTGATATGCAAGATGTAGCCCTAGAAGTGGAATCTAATATTATGGCTGCAAAAAAACTTAAAAGTCATGCTGACAAAAGAAGGCGAACAAGTGAGGCTTCTTCTTCCTCTGCCTCAACCTCAGAACCTAAATTAGATAGAATGACCAATATGATAAAGTCATTAGCTGCTAAAATTTCTAAGCTAAAAGTTGAGCAGAATTCAGGGAAAACAAGGCAACAAAACACATTTGCTCCAAGAAATCCAAATCCATTTAGAAAAGCAAATGAACAGTTACAAATTATGCAAAGGGGTGAAGAAATAAAAGAAGATCATAAAGTTAAAGCTCCCTTTCAAAATGCAGTCATGGAGGAGGAACAATTTAAAGAAGATGAGGGTGAAATTCAATGCATGGAAGATAAAGGCAGTGCTGCATTTTTTACATTGGCTGAATATAAAGAATCATTGCTGCAAGAACAAAACAATCAAGATTGGGACAGAGGAGCTGTTCTACAATTTGGTGAGCAGTAGCAGAGATATAATCTCAGGTCCAATGCAAAGAATGTCCAAGAAAATCCTGCATGGAGAGCTGCTGTCCAAATAGAATCCTAGAATAGTAAGCAGAGAAGACTAACAGTCGATCCAGTCATCCTCAAAGCTCCAGTTCAAGAAGTAAAAATTTCTGATAAATCATCTTCTTCTTTCTGCTTTGAGTCAGAGGTTCAGAAATTGAAAATATCTGTGCCTCTGGTTGATTTGGTGAAGAGTGAATTATTTACAAAGCCTATCCTTGAAGCCCTTGAGTTAGAAACCAAACAAACCTCCACTGACTCTGTCAATTTGCAAGATGAAAAGCCTGCCATTGTGCTTAGCCACATGATTGAACCTGTTGATAATAATTCTCCATATTTCTATGTTTCCCTGACCATTCATGACAAAATCCTCCACAATTGCTTGTTAGACACAGGAGCCAGCCACAATATAATGCCTAAAGCTGTCATGGATGAGTTAGGCCTTGATATCACCAGACCCTATCATGATCTATTCTCTTTTGATTCAAGGAAAGTGAAATGCCTGGGATTGATTAAAGACCTAGCCATTACCTTAACTCAGCTGCCCATGAAGAGCATGATCATGGATATTGTGGTAGCAGATGTGCCTCCCAAGTTTGGCATGCTATTGTCTAGAGGGTGGATTAAGAGATTAGGTAGGACACTACAGAATGATCTACCTTATGCCACCGTCCCAGTGTTTGGAGGAGAAAGCAAGAGGTTATATAGAGAAGCACAATTGGCATACATTATTAGTGATGAGAAGAATCCTACAAATCATCCTATATATGCAGTGGACACTGATTTTGGAGCATGCATTCTCCAAATAGAAGAATCTCAGAAGACCGAGATGTAGCTCATGAAACCAATTCTTAAGGCCAATAAAGAGCAAGGAAGTCAGATTTGGGAAATGTTCTTTGATGGAGCATGTTCCAGGGAGATTGCAGGAGCAGGGGTGGTGCTAGTATCTCTAAAACAAGAAAGCATGCAGTTGTCTTTTAAGTTGGCATTCCAAGTCACAAACAATATAACAGAATATGAGGCTCTCATATTGGGCCTGAATGCAGCTAAAGACAGAGGAATCAAGAATCTGAAGGTGTTTGGAGATGTTGATATGATAATCCAGCAAGATAATAAGACATTTCAACAAAGCACCAAAGGCTGAAAGAATACAGAGATGAGGTATGGAGAATCAGAGATTCTTTTGATTTTTTCTGTATTTCATAGATCCCTAGAGCCCAAAACGAGCTGGCTAATTCCCTTGCTGTTTCTGCTAGTCTATTTATACCTCCAATACCTCCCAAACTAATTTATGAAGTTCAAATGAAGTACAGACCTTCCTTGCCTAACAATGTCCACCATTGGAAAGTTTTTAATGATGATAATGAGATTAATAGGTTCTTGCAAGTCATTGATGAATTTTATGATATGCAAATTGACCAAGAAAATGATGCCTTGTTCGAAAACCCCCAGTCTCAACTTAGAAATAAAATTGGTAAAGACAGCATAGTCCAGCTCCCTAGTAACCATATTCCTAAGGGCCTAATTCCTCTTGAAACACTGTTTGACCAAAACGATGTGCCTTACAAAGCTACCCAAGAAGAAGACCAATCTGCAGTCTGTAAGCACGATATAGGAAGTCCAGGTCAGCCTAAATATGTTAATTTGTCTACGCATTTGTCAACTGATCAAAGTTCTGAATACTGCAAATTAATGAAGCAATTTGCTGATGTGTTTGCCTGGGAATATAGTGATTTGAAAACATATGACAAGAGTATAATTCAGCACAAAATCCCTCTGGAAAAAGACATTGTTCCTTTCAAACAAAAGCTGAGATCAATAAATCCAATGCTTCTCCCATTGATTGAAAAAGAATTTAAAAAGTTGTTGGCTTCCTAGATAATTGTTCCACTCAAATATTCAAAATGGGTAGCCAATCTAGTGGTGGTGAGGAAGAAGAGTGGAGAAATCAGACTGTGTGTTGATTTTATAAATTTGAACAAATGCTCAAAGAAAGACAACTACCCTCTGCCAAATATGGAGCATTTATTACAGAAGGTCTCAGGAGCTAATGTGATGTCTTTCATAGATGGATTTTTAGGCTTTAATCACATTGTTGTGCACCCAGATGATCAAGAAAAGACTGCATTTACCACTCCTTGGGGCACTTTCATGTATGCCAAAATGCCTCTTGGGTTGATGAATGATGGAGCCACTTTTCAGAGAGCTATGGATATAGCATTTGTGGGAGAGAAGGAAAAATTTGTGCTTATCTACCTTGATGATATAATAGTATACCCCAGCAGCCATCAAAATCATTTGCTGCATTTGAAAAAAGTGTTCTTAAAGTGCAGGAGGTTTGGAATCTTAGTCAATCCCCAAAAAACTCAATTTTCTTTACATGAAGGCAAGCTATTAGGACATATTGTGTTTGCTGTAGGTGTTCAAATTGACCCAGAAAGAGTCAAAGCAATTCAGGATTTAACTGTTCGGAGATCAAAGAAAGATATCCAATCTTTTCTGGGCAAAAGTAACTTTGTAAGGAGGTTCATTCCTAATTTTGCTGAGCTCGTAAAGCATGTGACCTCCATGTTGAAAAAAGGAGCAGAGGTAAAATGGACTAAAATAGAAAGAAAATCATTTGATTCCATCAAGAAGGCTATAATGGAAGCTCCCACATTAATAAGTCCTGACTACAGTAAGGAGTTTCACTTGTTTTCATTTGCCTCTGAGGATACCATTGCAGCTGTTTTGTTGCAGCAAGATGAAGAAGGTTCAGAGCATCCGGTTGCATTTTTCAGCAAGAACTTGAGGGATGCTGAACTAAGGTATGATATTATAGAAAAGCAGACATATGCCCTTGTCAAATCATTAAAGGCTTTCAGAGTTTATATCTTGCACTCAAAGATAATTGCATATGTGCCTTCTGTTTCAATAAAAGATGTCTTGACATAGCCTGATGCTGATGGAAGGAGGGCAAGGTGGATTGCTAAAATGATAGAATTTAATATTGGGTTGAAGCCCACCAAGATAGTCAGAGGTCAGGGACTTGCCAAATTGTTGGCTGAAGAAAATTGCAGATCTTTAGACATTGATCTCCTATGCAAGATTGCAGAAAATGGTCAGACAAAAAGAGAGGAAACAACTAAAATAATAGAAGAACAGTCGGTGGCCAAGAATCTAGCTGCATGCAACTGGTATGCTGCAATAATTAATTTCCTGTTGAAGCTAGAAATCCCTTCAGAATTTACGCAAAGCCATGCTAGAACTTTGAAGCCTAGGGCAGCCAAATATTGTGTTAATCAAAATCTTCTCTACTGGAGGGATCCATCTAGAGTGCTTTTAAGGTGTCTGGACAAACAACAATCAAAAGAAGTTGTGCAGCAATTTCATTCCAGCATGTGTGGAGGGCACCATTATTGGAGGACTACATCCCATAAAATTCTCAGAGCTAGGTACTATTGGCCCACTTTATTTTCTGATGTATTTGTTTTTGTTAAATCTTGTGACAGTTGCCAGAGATTTGAAGGAAAACAACAGTTGAAATCCTTGCCTCTAAAACCGATAATTGTAAAAGGACCTTTTCAACAGTGGGGTTTGGACTTCATTGGTGAAATCAATCCACATTCCAGTGGTCAGCACAGGTGGATATTAGTAGCCACTGATTATTTCACAAAGTGGATTGAAGTAGTCCCTACAAGGAAGGTTGATCATAATGTGGTTATAAAGTTTTTAACAGAGAATATCTTTAGCAGATTTGGTTGTCCACATAAATTAATAACAGATAACGCAGCAGCCTTCAGAGCTAAGGAATTGGTGGAAATGTGTGACTCAATGGGGATTAAACTTATTCATTCCACCTCATATTATCCACAGGGAAATGGTCTAGCAGAATCCTCTAATAAAAGTTTGATCAGGACAATTAAAAAGCTGTTAGAGGACAATAAAAAGAATTGGGATTCAAAGCTCAAGTATGCATTGTGGGCTGACAGAGTGACCATCAAGAAATCCCAAGGAGTCTCCATTCAAGTTGGTATATGGCACTTTGGCTATATTCCCAATTCAGTTAACTCTCACTGTGACAAAATTCCTTCAAGAAGAGTAGGATGAAGAAGAATATATGGCACAGAGAATCACTGATTTAACAAAGTTGCATCAGGTTAGAGAACAATTGTTTGAAAAAGCTACAGCACATTAGAGAAGCATCAAGGAAGCCTTTGACAAGAAGGCAAAAAGGAATAATTTTCAGGTAGGTGATTTGGTGTTGAAATGGGATGCACTGAAGGAGAAGAAAGGAAATCATGGGAAATTTGATGCTTTTTGGACACGGCCTTTCATTATTTCACAGATCTAAGGGAACAACACCTTCAAACTAAAAAGTATGGGAGGTGAAGCAATATTTGATGGCCCAATTAATAGGTGGTTTCTGAAAAATTATATTGCTTAAGGTCTTTGCCTTAAAAATTGTAGATATTTTGTTTTATCAGTTGTAATGTAGGATCAGTCATACTCCATGCCCAATGGAACAATAGGAATTTTTATTAATGTGTTGTCAGCTGGAAAGGCAATGATCTGCAGGTTCTTGAGACCTCACAGGAAGGATCTCATCCCCAGAAGGAGCCAGTGTTAGCTCTGCTACAAGCTTTAGTATTTGGAGGACCAAAGTTCAGATCGGCCATGTGTTTATGCAGAAAAAGGGAGCTCGCAGCAGTCATTCACCTTCTTCTACTTCAGCTTCCTCATACTCTCTTAACCCTCTGTATCTCTGTTTTTCTCTTAAAGCCTCTTCAGTCCCTCAATTTTCCCTATTTCGTCGCCTAATCCCTGTTAACTTGCTTCCTCCTTTTTTTCCCTTGCGATGCGATCTTATCGCAACATCGCATCCATCCTCGCTGCCTCCATCTATTCCCTTGACCCCCTCCGATGCAATTTTGTGATGCGATTTGATCGCTATCGCAGATCACACCCACATGTGTCAAAACTCCTCCCTTTGTCTTTCGTCGATGCAATATCGCGATCTCTCCTTCACCGTTCGATCAATCCCGATGAGCCAACGGCCTGCGTTTGTTTGCGCCCGCTTTCGAAGTAGCGATGTGATGTTCATTGGCGATCACAAGTCGCTGGGTCAGGGCTTGATGTTAATGTACACCACTCCATTTTTGCCGATGTGATATCAGGTGCCAAACCCGATATGACTCACCATTTCTTTGTATAAAGTCTCATGTCCACTTTTCCGCCTCCGATAGTGTATTTTTCATAATTCATAACTTTCATCACAAAACAATCTCCGCCATCCATTTTTTTCATCCAACAGTTAATAGTCATGCCCGGCCCATCACTCATTTTCAATGCAATGTTTGTGTTTTAGCATCTCTGTACCCGAAAAAGGAAGGAGACTGTAATCGAAATACTCTCTGAATGGCCGAAGGACAAAAATGATGACCTCAAGTAGTGAAAATCATTTATCAAGCATGGAATTTCATCCATGATTTACTTGATCTGCCCGAGTAGGACTACAGAGCGCCAAAAAGAGTCGATTTTGTCCATTAAAACAGTCAGAATGTATCAGAGCCCATAACTTTTTGTAAATGCGGTTGGTGATCCATTAAGACACCTCCACGCATACCCTAGCAGGGATTTTTATAAACACACTCTATATAAACTGAAAAGAATGATAAGTTGATGGGTGTTAGATGAGTGCTAGTTTGTTGTAAGTTTCAACTTTTGGAGACTGTAAATACTGTGAGACCTGCAGTGTCTGGTCTTCATTTCCAACTAATAGAAGCTTCTTTTGCTGTCATTTGCTCACTTTTCACTTCCTCTATGTTCCAATGTGCCTGTTTTGCATTAATTCATGTACTGTGAATGTTTGGCATCAGAGGGGCTGTCATCCCACCTTTGTGTTAGAATTTAGCATGTCTCATTGAATTTGCTTACAGGTTTCTATTGTTTTAATACCAGAGAGCTATCATCCTATCTGTGTATTAGATAATAGAATTACAAACCTTCTAACTGGTTCCAGCCGGCCATCACAGGGTCCTGTGCATCTGCCGGTGGGGTCAATCTTCTTCATCCTCACGTTTTCTTTAAGCTGTGAGTAGTTGGTGGTTAAAAGCCTTGTAGTTTGGGGGTGTTCACCCATGTCTGGGGTTAATCATAGTAGGAGTGGTTATCTGGCTTGAATGTGCAACATTTCTTTCATTCATCCATCATTTTATCCAACATTTTGTTGAGTTTGTAATGTTCCCGAGCATCACTGATATACAACCTAGGTGAGTTTCTTGGGGTGATAACAATACCTTTATTATATTTGATTACTAAGTGGAATTGCACAAAAACCCCATCCATCTATAATGTCGAGACTGCTGCAACTTAGTTTGAGATTGAAGATACTGAAGTGGTTGATGATATGTCTAAATCATTGTTTCTTTGCCCATTAAATAATGTTTCCATTTTTTAACACTTTCCACTAATGCATATAATTATTTATCATATGTGAAACTATATTATATATAATATATAATATATAATATATATATATATATATATTATATATATATATTTATATATATATATAGATATATATAAAATGTGAAGGTACCACCAAATATCATAATAGGCACACACAAATCTCAATATATGAATATTTCATTTTTTATTTTAATTAATGTGTAACTTTACAAATAATTTACAAATTTCTTAATTTGAAATTTTAACAATGACTTTTTTATTTTATGATATATATATATAATAATATATATATAATATATAATATAATTATTTTAAATGTGAAATTACTTTTATGTAGATTTACTTACATATAATATAATATATATAATCTACTTAATATAAGAAAAATATCTAAATTATTATGTCACTGCTTAAATAAATATTCCTAAGTTATAATAGGAAATTTTTAACAAAACTTTTTTTAAGCCCTACTACTAGGACTTTAATATTATTGCAACAACTACAATCCACAAACCCATTTGTGATATCATCACTTCCTTATCAATATAAATATGTTTGAAAATGGAATAAAATTTTTCCTTTTAACTCTTGGTACATTTGAGTCGCTTCCTAATTAATACAACACTTTACATAGATGATCAACATTTAGTTTTATATATATATATAATTATAATATTAATATATATATATATATATATATATTTTTACCTTCATAAATGATTCTATTGGGGTCTATTTAGGCTCAAGTTACATTTATTGCTATCTAATTTATTAATAACTTAAAGTCTCCCAATACTTATAAATAAATTTTCTATTGTTTTTTACATAAAAATATAAAATGCCTAAAACTTAACTATTCCTTTACTAGAAGCATACTTCAAAATAATATAATATATTGATAAGAAACTTAAATTCAAAACTCAAAGAAGATCTAAACTATTATAATGTCAATTACAAAATGGAACCTTGCAAATCACAAGTTGTATTAATTAAAAAGGTTTAAGATCTTTATGCATGAGCACGAGGGGAATTTTTTTATCTCAAATACAATAACGTTTGCTATCAATTACTTTTTGCCTAAAAAACAAGTACTAAGAAGCAAAGTTGTATATTACACTTGTTTAAGACTTAAATTTATATCATTTTACTAAAAATATATATGTTTTTATGTGTACTATCACAATTAAATTTTTTTATATTGATATTATGCTATAAATTCAATCTTTTAATAATTTAATGGAAAAAAATAGAGTATTGTTGTTTTTATTTTATATATATATATATATATATATATATATATATATATTAAAAAATTTTGATTATTATTTTATTGATTACATTATAAATATATTAAGTATACATTTTTTTAAATTATGATAGGCGACTAGCATGCATTCAAATCATATTTGCTTTATCAAATTTAAAAAATGTGGGACATTATTTAGATTCCTTTAAAATTTTATTTTTGTCACGTTTAAACTGTATTAAGAGAAGCACTTCAAGATTACATTAGTTTTGATGACTTAGGAGATCAGGGAAGCTGGTATTGTAACAAATATGTTGAAATTGAGTTCTAATTTGAAAGTGTTCTAATTGGGCGTACAAGAGACACTAAAAAAATGAGACTTATTTCATCTTCTACTCTCTTAGTGTCATAAGGATGACAATTTCTTGCATCCCACGGTGTTTTGGGGACTATCCAAAACCCAATTATGTAACTTGTGGGAGTTGGTTCTTATTTTAAAACTTTGATTTTGATCTTTGTGTTTGTCAGAACCTAGAGATGCCTTTTATTTCGTGGATTATGGTTAACCACCTCATTGTAGTATCTTAGCTTCCTTTTATATCATAACTATTTATTACCCCATAAATGATTTATAAACTTATAGGCAATAGTATTTTTAATATTATTAGTATCCTATCACATGACATCTTCTTGTATTCCCTATTAATTTAGCAAGAACTTGGCTCTTGATGTTATCCTTGCTCGAGTTATCAATACTCATGGTTGGAGTTGGAAGCAATTTTAGGGAGCCCCTTGTGATCCATATTGTTTAACTTGTTATTGTATGTTAAGTATATAACCATGACCATGGACTTAATGGAGCAAAGGCTCACTTCTATGAGGAGGATATGATAGGGTTTATTGTTTTCAATATCAAGATTCTAGATTATAAAAATCATTTTGATTTTCTCTATCCTTATCCAATATTAGCTAGAGATACTACATCCCCAAAATTCACATCCATATGAGATAACAAGAGTGATTAGAGTACCAAAAGGGAGATTTTTATCATCCCATAGTTGAAGGTATGTTAATGTACACTTGTTTTCAAGCCCATAATAAGCTTGTAGATTCAATAACTTATGTAATATACTAAAACAAAAGACAAGAATCTACTCTACTCTTAACAATGTAAACTTTCAAACAGGAACTAAACTCAAAATGGGAACTATAGCCAAAAAACCTTAAAAAAACATGAAAAACAATGCTAAAAATGAAAAGTGTGTATATTGGAACGATGGCTTTTTTTTAGGGTCAATTTTGAAGATGTTTTAAAAATGATAGTGAAATTTTTTTTGTGCAAAAATTGTACAAAAAACACCCTAAAAATGAAAAGTGTTGATACTGGAATGATGGCTTTTTTTAGGGTCAATTTTCAACATTTAAAAAAAATGACAATAAAACCAAAATTTTATGTGCAAAAAACAACTGTTTTTGAGGAAAAAAACACACTAATATTTTCGGTAGAATAACATTTTTCTTTCCTAAGTATAATTTCAACATGTTTTAGAAATGACGATAAAGATAAAATTATGAGATCTAAAACATATTAAAATTCTATGAGTATTCATCCATGTTGTTAAACATATAATAACATGACACTAAAGATCACTAAAATTCTAATTGTTTTCAACCATAATATTAAAGATACAGAAAAAGTTGGAAATTTTTCAACCATAAAATTAAAAACCCATGGCATTATGAACACATTACATGACTAAATTAATCAAAATGTCATTAGTTGTAGATTGAATGAAACATACATTATATCTCTAAGTTATTGTTGCGTTGTAGATATTCTAAACAATAAAAATCATCATAATTAAAACATATAATCCAACAACATAAAAATGAACCATAACTTCTGATTTAACGTGATATGGAAATCAAAACTTTTATTCCAAGATACGATGCAAACATCAGTTATATAAATTGTTTTAGACAATTATTCAAAATTACTCATATTTTCTTGCACACCATCAAAATTCACATCTTCACATGAATGATTTGATGCAGATGAAGATGTTCCATATTCTTCTCTTTTATCAGCTAGTGCCCCATCTGAGTCCACATGCATGCCCACCATTTCAGGTTTCAAAATTCTTCTGGATCAATGACTGGTTTCAGTAGATTCCCATTTCAACACTGTTCCTTCTGGTAACAACCTTTTCAGAATCTGTATCGTCTTGAAGCGAAGAGTTCCTCTCCTTGTTAAATTGGATTCATAAACAAGTATGTTAACATCCTCCAATTTTAAGAGGTCTGTGCGGCGATGATTTATGTTTGTACCCTTTTTTTCCTCTTTCCGCCAATTTTTTTATCAACTACCATCTCTGGCTTATACACACCATTGAATGGGTGTGTATTTGTGGCATACAAAGGTACTTCAACACATATAACATCTTCATTTTTTGTAATGACCTTTATAGCCTTAGCAACCCAGAATGGATAGCCATTGGAATCTCCATCTGCTAGCACTGCGATCATGCAACCCTCCTTAATATCATGTACTGAACCCCTATAAAGGTCTTCCATGGCTTCACATTGTGAACGAGATCTTCTAGAACAAATATATATCTCCCTTTCATCTGCTTATGAAGAACTAATAATACCTTGAGATTGTTGTTGTTCAACAATGTTTCTTTCCTCATGTTCATTTTGACACATTTTGTGGCCAAATAAATGGATTTTTCAAAGGTATATCTCCATTTGTTGTTCTTGAAAGATATCACTTTGATTATTGAAAAAGGACTCCCACCAAACTGAATCAACAACATCAAAGTACTCATATTTATATCTAAGACTATTTTTAATTTCTTCTAGGCAATTAGAATAATTTATATCTCTATTCTATCTGCATGCATTATGAACTTCAACAACTAATTGTAATAACAATATATTTTATGCAAATATTGGATGATCTGGAATGAACTTAAAAAAATCAACCCTGATGACAGTGCCATTCTGCAGTAGTTGAATACCTCTTGCCCCATATTAGTGTTTTCCCATCAATTTTTGTGATACGTGGAAGCTAATGTCATTAAGTTGTTCAATACATTTCTCCTCACCATGTGATCCCTAAATAAACCTTCGCATGTCAACAATTTATTCCAACACATCAAAAGTAGGCTCTGGCATGTATGATTTCTTAATACATTCAATTAATGATGGCAAGTTCCCAACTTCCTTCCTCCTCAATGTGACTGAAAAACAACTGAACATCTGATCAATATGGTCATGAGTGTGCCCAACAAGAAGGAAACCAACCTTTACCTTCTAAACAATTCTCAATTCAATAAGCATGTTTAGATATCCAAAAACAATCCGATTTTTGTTTTCACGACAAGTGTTGTCCAATAGTAGATACAAAACTTCAAAAAGATTACCAGACCAATGAGAAAGAAAATCATGAATTATGGTTATTATCAGATTTGCATCATTATGAATATTTGGAGTTGTCAAGTATACCCTTGGAAACATTGTCTGATTGAAGACCATACAACCGACCAAGTGATACTGAATAAAATTTTCCTCTTGTAATTTTTTTGGTGTGTGAACAAAATGAGGTAAAAGTGTTCTCTTCTAGTCCATACCATCAATTATCAAACCCAAATATTTATTAGGATTATCATAACACTTCTTTCAATACTTGTACAAATTTTTCCTTTCACTTGTTTATTGTTTGCAATGCTCCCAAAGTTCTTTGACAACGGAATCTACAGAACATAAAAGAAACTCATTAAGAAATACGTTTTCATAGTTGATGACTATACACTTTTAAAAGTTAAAGTTATGAATGCTTACCTCTTTCTGACCCTTCACATTTATCCTTTTTTGATTTAAGAGAAGCACATGTACTGCAAATCCCCATCCTTGTCTTCTTAGGAATACGGTCATTGTTGAATTATATTTTCCATAACTTCACAAAATATTGATATGTAATAAATCGACCATGTCCCTCAGCACCTTCTGCATATTCTTTGTATAAGGTGTAGATTTCTCGTCTTGAGAAATTATTTGGAACATGTTTTATCTCTCTGTTTGGCATACACTCTCCATGATTTGAAAAGAAATATTTCATCCATGACATTGCAGTATTTGATAATGGCCCAAACTATCATTTATGACGTACTTTTGAATAAAATATGGGATCCTTTTTCAAATTTTCTTGGATTCTTGAGAGACAAAAATTACCCATTTAATGAAACATTTTGAAAGCCTTTCTACAGACAAATAAAGACCCAGTATGATAATCATAACCTGATAATATAGATTGCATGCACCCCACTAAATATGAATTTTGCATACTTTTATTCATTGACAAATATCTCTTCCTTTTCTCTAATGCACACTTGAAATCTATATGTTTCATGCAATATTTTTGACAACATTCACTTGAAATGAGAGTGTTGATAGAACTTCTTCTCATCAGATATTTTGCTCTACCCCTTCTATAACTAGAACATCTTGGACTGATATGAAAATGTCTGCTCCTATTCTTTGATACAATATTTCATTGAAACATCTCCATCATTGGATCATCATTTGTATAAGAATTTTTATCATCATTATGAGGAATGTTATCCTCACTATGATCATTTGTACTTTTGAAATACTGACTTGGAGGATATTCTTCGTCTTCCCCTTCTTCAGTGCTACTGTCATAGTCCTTAGAATTAGGACTAAATGGAAAATTTGACTCGATGTTTATTGGATATTCTTCATCATGTGCATTGTTAGTGTTTCTCTCGTTGTCCATAGGATTAGGACTACGTTGAAAATGTGACTGTTTACTTACTAAAAATTCTACATCCTGCCTTTTGTCACTGCTACTCTCATAGCCCTTAAGATTAGGACTAGGTGCTTCATCTTATCCTTCGTCACTACTGCTCTCATAGCCCTTAGGATTAGGACTACATGGAAACCGTGACTCTTTATTTATTCAAAAATATTCATCATGGTCTTCATCATTGCTGCTCTTATAGTCCATAGGATTAGGACTAAGTGGACACTGTTACACTCTACTCATTTGAAATTATTCATCATGTTCTTCATCGTTGTTGCTTTCATAGTCCATAGGATTAGGACTAAGTGGAAACTATGACACTTTATTCATTTGAAATTATTCATCATTCTCTTCATCACTGCTGCTCTCATAGTCCATAGAATTACGGGTAAGTGGACACTGTGACACATCATTCTTTTGAAATTCTTCATCATGCTCTTCATCACTCCTTCTTTCATAGTCAATAGGATTAGGACTAAGTGGACACTGTGACACTCTTCATTTGAAATTTTTCATCATGCTCTTCATCACTGCTGCTCTCATAGTTCATAGGATTAGGACTAAGTGGACACTATGACACTCCATTATTTTGAAATTCTTCATCATGCTCTTCATTACTATTGTTGTCATAGTCCATAGGATTAGGACTAAGTGGACATCATGACACTCCATTCTTTATCATGCTCTTCATCACTACTGCTCTCATAGTTCATAGGATTAGGACTAAGTGGACACTGTGACACTCCATTCTTTTGAAATTCTTCATCATGCGCTTCATCACTTCTGCTCTCATAGTCCATAAGATTAGGACTAAGTGGACACCATGACACTCCATTCTTTTAAAATTATTCATCATGCTCTTCATTACTGCTACTCTCATAATCCATAGGATTAGGACTAAAGGAAAACCGTGACTCTTTATTTATTTTGAATTTTTCATCCCTTATTTGATTAGTGTTGTTCTCATAGTGCTTAGGATTAGGACTAAGTGGAAGATTTGACTCTCTATTCATAGTGGAAGAATTTCCCTTATATTCATCAATATGAATAGAGTTGTTACGTGACGAAGATGTTGATGTTTCACAAAGCAAAATTTCACTATTAGAAGAATCCATGCCTTTCAAACAGAAGAGGTTGAATGATACAAATGCAAACTCTCTTAATGATAACATATAGCTTAAAGAATGAAAATTTCCCTCCAAAGTTTCCCTCCAAAAATTTCGTTTCATATATTTCCCTCCATAATTTTCTTCTACAATTTATTAAAAAATTTTACTAAAATTTTCTTATGAAATAAATCTTTTAAATTAAAATTGTAAATTAAAATATTTTACCTAAATTAACTTATTACTTAAACTATATAATATTTACTAGACAATTGAATGTTTTTATTTATTTATTTATTTATTTTTAACCTTCTAAAACAAATTAATCCCACATTTACTGTGTTGTAAAACAATTTTGTAATGTTTGCTTTATCATAGCTCCCTATATCACCATAACAAAATTTACATGTTAAAGCTTTTATAAAAATAAATTAGTTCCACATTAACAGTACGATAAAACAATTATGTAATTTCCGTTATATAATAAATTTCATTATCACTATTCTTCACATCACATCAAAGTTTTTCGAAGTTCATTAAAACGCTGAGTGAATTTGTGGAGAAACTACATTGCTATCAACAACATATTCAATGCAGAATTATCACATTTGAAAGGTTAGGGTTTTTTTTTTTTTTTATGTGCAAATTTTAAAATTAAATAAGTTTAAAGATTTTTTTTTAGAAATTAAAAATTTAAATGATACAAATTTTCCCACTGCGTACGTAGTGGGCATGGTGGCCCCAATCATGCTCCTGATGGCTGAATGGCCGGCCGGGGTGGTAGGCCATTGGGCCTCCGAGATGGGGTGAGGGGTTGGCGGTCAGCCCCCCACCCCACCCTGGTAGCCTAAGGGCTAGTCGGGGCGACAGGCCTTTGGGCCGCCGAGGTGGTCCAGGCGCTGATTCTCGGAATCAACCTGCCAACCGAGTGGGCCATTGGGCCATCAGGATGGGGTGGCAGGCTAGGCATCAACTCTCCTGCCCCACCCGGGCGGCCCAATGGCCCACCAGGGTGGCGGACTGACTCCGAGAATCGACCCACCACCCCACCGGGGGGTTGGCAGCTAGCACCCACCCCACCTCAGCGGGTCGTTGGGCTGCTGGTGTGGAGCGCAGGCTGGCCGCTAGCCCCTCACCCCACCTGGCGGCCCAATGATTGGTTGGAGCGATAGGCTGTTGGGCCACCAGAGTGGGGGGAGGGGGTTAGGGGTCGACCCTCCAAACCACCCCGGTGGCCCAACAGACGGCCAAGGTGAGGGGCCGTTGGGCTGTCGGGGTGGGGTGGGGGGATGGTCGTTGGGCGACTGAGGTGAGGTAGGGGGCCTGGCGCCTGGCTCCTTGCCCCACTCCAGCGACCCAACAACTGGCCTGAGTGGCAGGCCGATTTCTGGGATGGGGCGATAGGGAGCATTATTTTTTAAATTTCTATTTTTTATTTTTATTTTAATTGTTATTTTTACAAAATTAATTATCATTTATTGTTGTGTTTGTTAATTTAAGTCTTTTCTTTTGTAACTCATTGATTTATATGTCTTTTTTTACAAAAAAAATGAATCAAAGAAGATTTTTGTGAATCTTTCTGGACCAAAGACTGTTAAAGGTGGATCCTAAAAAATAATTGTTGAACGAGTCAAATCTGAGTTGATTGCTACAAATCTTTCAAGTGCCTCAAATGATAAGAAGATGATTTCATATTGGAAGAAATCAAAAGAAGTGAAACTTCCAGAAAATGCATGGTATGTGAAAGAAAGAGAAAGCGAAGATGTGCAAATATATCTATATGTTGATATACATAACGATAATGGAATTTATGAGGTGTTGGGAAAGGTCATAGACATGTGTTCGGTACTGGATAGTGAAATTGTTTATATACTTACAAAACTGCCCAAGTCACATGAAAGGATTACATATCAATTATTATATTCATTGCATGACACAAGAGAGGTATCTACAAAGTTGTGTAAACAAATCATAAATGAGATTACACAAAATATCGTAGGTATTATTATTTATATTTATGTTTTTCATTATTGTAACCGTCTCATTATATTTTTATAACTTAATTTTTATTGACATATGATATTTTGTTTGACAGAATTTTGTTGAAAGTGTTTCAATTATGTTGGGAGGCATTCATTTCATAGAGAATGATATTATGCATGTTGTCAGAAGTTTCTACTCAGTGTCAGAAGAAGATATGGAAAACAAGAAAAAGGTAGTAATTCATGATGCTACAAAACTACATCCAAGGGATCATAAAAAAAGCCTCTAGTGGATAAATCTACCAAAGGTAGACAAGTTACTTTTGAAGATGAGGAAGTTGAAACTGACATTGAAAAATATGTTATTGTTACTGAGGATGACATTGGAACTGATGTTAGAAAGGAGAAGAGCCGCAAAAGACCAAAAGTAACAATGCTCAAGAATAAATATGTTCTAGTTAATGATGACAATGTTATGAGGAAGAAATGTAAAGTTGAACATTCTCAAGTAGTCATTACCAACCGTAAAGATCCTAATGAAACTTCAAAAGAAATAGGAGAAATCATTACACCAGGAGTTGATTTAGAGGATGACATTATTAAAACAAAACAAAATGCCATTTGACAAAACTTGACAAAGAGGAACTTAATTGAGGGTGGTCTTACATTTTAGCTTAATGTGAGACAAATATATAACGCAAGCAAAGGACAATGTAAATATCAAGTCAGAAAGCCACATCACTTGCATGTTCACAACTTGAAGACATTGATGAGGTAGAATCTATATGCTCATGTGGTTAATTATGTGCTTTTTGTTGATCCAATTCAAATTCCCAACACAGAAGCATTTGATAAGTCAAAATGTTTTCAATACAATTATTATGTGCTTAGGAGGAACCAATCTGTAGAAGATCAAAGACAATTGATGGAGGAACATTCTAATAATCCACGTTTTGAAACAATGAAATGTATCATTTATGCTGGTTTATCAGATATAAAAGTAAAGTTAGTGGTGTGGGATCATAATTCAGACAATGAATATAGGATGTCTATAACTTTCATCCAAAGGGTTAGATTTATTCATAGTGAATTTGAAGAAAAATGTGGTGGGGATAATATAATGTTACTGTAGATATATGAAAGAAATGTTGAATGGAAATAGGCTATCAAATTGAGCACAAAATCAATTCAAAAGGTAGTAGAGTAAATATTGATTTATTCAGAGGTATTGATAACATTTTCCAGTTGGCATTTAGAACGAGGGAGATATGGGAATTGATTAACGATATTTTTAGCATGTGGGAGAATATTGCCATTAAAAACTAGAAGGCCAAAATGTCTAAACCATTGATATGTAGCAACAGTAAATCAGGTCCTTAAATGAAGCAGCTTCCAGAAGATATGACTATCACACCTTAGAGAGCATTGCAAGGAGTGAATGATGAAAAACTTGTCAAAGCAATATTATCTCGTGTGAAGTCAGGGGAATTATCATTACAAAAAATGTCTGAGGAATTTGAAAAGTAATTTTGTTGAATTATTTTTACTTATTTCTAGACTATAATTTTCTTTTAAATATAACATATTGTTTTTGGTAATATTTCTTATACATATCATTATATTTAACTTTTTTTTACTTTATCTATGCAGTCACAAAGTTTACATGAAAATACAAGAACAAATCTTTAAATTGTTGAATGAAGATAGTTGGGATGATGTTGTATGCAACTATTCAGATTCAAGTTCAACATCAGCAATTTTTTTTTTTTTTAATCTTGGATTTAAAAAGGTATGTTGATTTATACATTCATTTTTATTCACTTGTATACTATTTTTATTTTATAACTTATACATATATTTGTTTATTTTATTAAAGATGAGGAAGGATGAAAATGGAGCACCAGATAGTTTCAAATCCTTTATTGAAAAAATTAAGATCGAAAGACTGAAGAAGCAATGTTTTAGGAATGTTGAACTTGATCCAAATCTTACTCATTTCATTTGGAATGGGCTTGACATTATTGAATATCAAGTAATACAAGGCGGTCACTGTGAAGACATTGCTAAACGCATACCTAAAAGGGATTATGCCTAGTTATTGCAGATATTCCCCATGGTTCCAATATTCCAAACATTGATTATTTTAGTGACCCTTATACTTATCAAGCTCTTAGCAAAGTGGTTGTGGGATTTCTAGAAGTCACATCATCATCATTATGGAGATTTGGGACATTTCATTCAGACACACAATTGGCAATGTCATTGCCAAGATTCAAGGGGAAAACAAACTCAAGAATGAAGCTTACATGGTAAGGAGTTGAAAATGTATATTTGATTAATGTTAAAAACTTCATTTATGTACAAGTTAATTGAACTTTTACTATTTCATGTTACAGGAAAAATTCAAATCTTCTTAATCGTGAAGATCAACAATTTATAAATCATTGTGAGTTCATCCATATTGATAGTTGGGAAAAAGATGATAGCTATATGTCTATGATTTTTAATCAGGTAGATGGAAAGAATCATATCCAAGTAATGGCTTATAATGTTGCTGTGAGAAAACTAGCATATGAAGACAAAGAAGCAAATGGAGAGATAGTTAACATTTATTAAAAGCTACAGTTATTGATTAACTATCCTATAGACATATGTTCGAATGAATGAGATTGATTTATGGATTTATTTTCTGACTAAGGTAAGTTTTATTATATGGAATTGAATTTCAATATCTTCTTTCTTAATTTATATGTCATTATACTAATTTACTTCATTATTTCTTTTGTCCTTGATAATTAGGTACAACACTAGCATGTTGCATTCAAAAAGGAAGAAACTAAATTGTCATTGAAAAAGGTTTAGTACAGTGCAATTTTATTCAGCAAAGAATTAATGCTCTTCAGTTTCTTCTAGATGCAATGCAAGAAATTGGGTTGAAGAAAGGGGATTTTAGTGAATCATGCCTGACAAAAAAGGAAAATGAACCTCAACCACCATTACATGGAATGATTGGAAAGTCATACATTAGGAGTTTCACATACATCAAAGATCCATTAGAAGAGGAAAATGAGCAAAATGAAGCAGAAAATATTGTGGAAGAAGACAATGATGAAACTCTAAAGGATGAAGAGTTCGGATCACATGATATTGTTGATTAAATTTAAGTTATGCTTGGAAATCAAGCTCATTTTTTGTAACTATTAATTAGTTATACTTGTAATGTTTTGACTTTGACATTTTATGAGAAGAATAAGCATTCAATTAATGTTGTTATGTGTTCAATATTTGTATTATGTGATTTTTGCATTAATTTTTATGTTAATCATTATTTTTTGGAAAAAACAATGATTATTATTATTTTTTTGACATGAAATTCATTTAAAAAAAAAACACTATTATTTAACCATTTTTTGTTAAATTCTTCCTATAAAAATTGTGATTTTGATGTCATTTCTAGCAAAAATTTTCAAAATGTGTAATTTTTTATTTATATTTATGTTGAAAATGGTTATTTTTATGTCAATTGTTAAAAATTATTGTTTTTTAGAGACTTATTTGATGTGCGTTTAAAAATTAATTAACGATGTATAAATATGTAGAATATCAAAACTTTAAAATATCGACCTTCTTCTTTAAATATGTAAAACAATAAAAACCTCACTACTAAAAACAAAATAAAAAAAAAAATGAAGAAGAAGACCACTTCAAAAATTGTTAAATTTAGAAAATAATTATTTACATTTCATACATTAAAAAATTTAAAGTAAAAAAATAGGTCTTTTAAAAAAAATGGTCTAATGCAGAATCGCCATTTTTTAAAATCAGCATGCAAATCACTAATATTCTAAAAAGTAATGTACATAAAAAAATTTAAAGTGCCAAAAACTATGTTAAAAAAAAATGTGTAATTGCCCATTTTCAAAATCGGGTCACTTTTTTGTTACCTCTACGAAACGGGTAATCATTTAAGTTCTCGTTTCAAAGTTTACATTGTTTCTTCAATGGAAACCAAAATTGATCGATGAAAACAATAAATAGAAAAGAAAGTCTACTCTTCAGTGGAAACCAAAATTGATCGATGAAAACAATAAAGAGAAAAAGAAGAATATCTATCACATATAACACAATATTTATTTGGGGAAAGCAACTGCTAAAAACCTCGACTTTCTATATTGCATTAGTGAGGAGATCTAAGAATAAAATACAATGCTTGTTCAGCCTGAACAATTCTTACACTAGTACAATCTATCTTTTTACCTCACAAGCCAACTCAACCCAACACTTAGCCAATTCTGATTCCTTGCACAATTCCTGAGAGAACTAACCCATATTTAATTGGGAAATCCACTCTCCATAACTGCACAATCCATCCATAGGCTCTCAACTGATTGCATGCACCATCTGTACAACTCATAAAATTATACAAATGATAGTACATTGTACCTAAACTCTAATCTCAACTGGGTCTTCCTCTGAACTGACATGTATGAGTTATTTATGAATGAATTTTTAGTTAACTAGTGTGGCACTAAGGATGCACTCATGCACTTCCTCACTATTAGACTCCTACTAGTTCCTCCAACAGTTAGAACTAACTTAACTGATTATAACTCAATTAGACTAAGTTAATTAATTACAACTCAAAAGAACTCAACCTAGGCCCCTAAAATTTAGGGATCACTCTATATGACTCTAGGTATACTTCCAACTCGAATTTCCTAAGTCAGTTAAGTCAATTTAACTTAATTAGCTATTACAAATTTCTATGAGAATATGATTTTAATTTAATTCCCAATTTAATTCAAGGAAAAATTAAATTAGATTTTCTAGATGTTATTTTTAACATTTCTTGTTGCAATTTTCAACACTGCCTCTCAACAAGAAAGGAATTCAAATCTATTTTGATCGGTACCTTTGCAATGTTCTACATGCAACACTTCTCTCTAGTGTTGTTGTTGCTGCAACTTCTGAAACTGAAAAAAGAATCCAACTTGAATGACTATGATGCATCTGTCGCTAGAGTCTCTGACTGCTACTAGCTCTTGCACTGTGTACTAAAAAATTTGTGCTTTTGTGGGCCCTACACTATGCCATCTGCATTGCTTCCAACTTTGCTCTACACTCCCTAGTATCTGATAGCTGCTAATCTCTGCCTCTGCATTGTGCCATATGCACTACCGCAAACACTGGTCTATGCTTCCTAGTATATGGCTGATCCATGTTGCTACTGTGTATTGTGGGCTCCCGTAGTAAGGTAATTGTCCATGAGACAAAACATCTCAATGGACCTTGCCCAAATTTTTGCTCTCTTGGGACTACTACATCACATCACCCCACCTCTCACCTAGAGGTATGGCTGCATGTGCACCCTTTGCCCACTTTGCTCGAAATTTCCCCTTACTGGAGATCTCTTCTTAAGTGGATGTCTCCACTCGATCTCCTCTCCGCTTCTCTAATTGTGGTTGCTCCACATATTTTAGAGGCTACTTGTGAGGCTGCATTTTGAGAGGTAATTCATTCTCCCTCTCAACCACTAAGTCTCTAACCTTTAACTTGCTCATCAAAGCTTTGCATGCATCTTGTACCTCCAGTGCATACAGGTTCTTGACTTGCACACCAATCTATTTCTCCTATCCCATGGTGATGTGTCTAAAGAAAATCTTTCCTTTTCTAAAAATCACGTCGTAGCCACGGTCTTCTAATACCGCAATAGAAACAAGATTTTTCTTTAGTCCAAGAACATATGTCACATATGTGATTCTGAGAGGGGAGCCAAACTCCCTCTGAAAGGTAATGGTATCGATGTCGATTGCGCTATACCTCCCATCATCTCCAAACTCTGTGTTCTGCTTGAGGTATTTCTCCTTAAAGTCACTAAAGAGATCTCTATTGTTCGTCATATGGAATGAGGAGCCACTATCGAGATACCACATGCTTCCTATTATAGTGTTGGACATGCATGCAATGGGAGTAGAATCAAGTTCGAACTGTGAATCTAAAGCTTCAGTTGCTGTAACAATTGTAGGCTCCTTTTGGCTTTCTTTCTTCTGTGGGAAATTCGTGGAAAAGTGCCCATAATCGTGACAGTGAAAACACTTGACTTTCAGCAAGTCCTTGTTCTTTCCGCCCTCTTCACCTTGGGACTTATTTCCCTTGGATTTATTTTCTTTGTTGACTAATACAAATTCCTCTTCCACTTCTTTGGAAGAGGTCCCATCTCTGGTTTTCTACTGAAACTCTTCTTATACCAAATTCAACCATAGTTTCTCCCAATATGGCAGCTTCTCCCTCCCATTAATTAAGTCCTAGTAACTGTGCCAACTCTTTGGAATTCCTAGAAGACTAGGCTCACCATATCGTCTTCAGCAACAATAATCTTCACACTTCCAAGCTCATCTCGACAATGGGTGAACTTGGTCACGTACTTCGAAATTGAGTCGCCCTTCT
The DNA here is from genome assembly GCA_000404065.3 of Pinus taeda. Classification (NCBI taxonomy): domain Eukaryota; kingdom Viridiplantae; phylum Streptophyta; class Pinopsida; order Pinales; family Pinaceae; genus Pinus; species Pinus taeda. The sequence goes on along the minus strand of APFE031121155.1, from coordinate 79,369 downwards.
CCATCTTGATCTTTCTGAGTTTTTCTTTCAGTGCTGACTTCCTATGGTCACTGTTCTTTTGAAACAGGTCCATCAATGCGTTCCACATTGAGTATGGAGTATCCTTACTGTCGATACTTGAGACAATGTGGTCTCGAACTCCTTCTAGGATAATTCTTCACGCTTTTGCCACACACTTTCTCCATTAATTCGGATCTTTAACATCCAATGCTAGAGGCTTAGGAATGCCATGATTTATGAATTCCTTGAGGCCATTGTCTTCTAACACTGCCTCCATCCTTTCCTTCCAAGCTATGTAACTCAAGCTTCTCTCTAAGGCATACATAAGACTCAGGTCGTAGAATGACATATTGTTGAATTTGAAGTATGAACTTTCAAATTAGATTTCACCTATACACCAAACTCTAATTATCCTCTTATATATTGTCTTCAACTATGATACCATGTATATTTTTACTTGTAGATTCAACAACTTATGTGATATACTAAAAAAAACACAAGAATCTACTCTACTCTTCAGCGAAAACAAAAATTGATCGATGAAAACAATAAATAGAAAAGGAAGAATACCAATCACACATAATAAATATTTATCTAGGTAAAGAAACTGCTAAAACCCCCAACTATCTATATTTCATTAACCAAAATATTTGAGAATAAAATACAATGCCTGCTTGTCCTGAACAATTCCTGCACTAGTACAATCTATCTCTCTGCCTCACAAGCTAGCTCAAGACAACACTTAGCCAATTTTGATTCCTGCTAAGCCCCTACTTCCTTGTGTAATTCCTAAGTGAATTAGCCCATATTTAATTGGAAAATCCACTCTCCATAACTGTGCAATCCATCCATAGGCCCTCAACTGATTGCATGCACCATCTGTACAACTCGAAAAATCATACAATTGATAGTACAATGTCCCTGAACTCTAATCTCAACTGGGTCTTCCTCTGAACTATGTGCATGAGATCTTTATGAGTGAATCTTTAGTTACCTAGTGTGGCACTAAGGATGCACTGGTGTACTTCCCCACTACTAGACCCCTACTAGTTCCTCCAACAGTTAGAACTAGCTTAACTAACTATAACTTAGTTAGAATGAATTAATTAATTACAACTCAAAAGAACTCAACTTAGGCCCCTAAAATTTATGGATCACTCTACATGACTCTAGATAGACTTCCACCTCGAGTTTCCTAAGTCAATTAAGTCAATTTAACTTAATTAACTATTAGAAGTTGCTATAAGAATATAATTTCGATTTCTCACAATTTAGTTCAAGGACAAATTAAATTAGAATTTCTAGATCTTACTTTTAACATTTCCTGTTGCATTTTCAACAAAGCTTTCCACCCTCCAACTATCCTTTCTTCAACACTATAGTTTCAATTGAGCTTATGATAAATATTAATTTCAACATATTTGTATTAAACCACTTCATACAAACTATTATGTTCATATATGAATGGGTCTTAAGTGATCTTATGCCAAGAATTGGTGATCAAAACTTCTGTTTTATCCATGTTCACATTCATGTACCTAGACTAGAGTAGAAACCTTTGAGGATTCGTAAATTATTATCAAGATCATAGGGATTTTACACCATATGAATAATATCATCATCATAACAAAGAAGGGTGATGACTATTCTAGTGAGAGTCAAACCAATACAACTGAATTCTTCCAACCAATATATTCTAACTTATTAATTTATATTAGAGTAGGGGACAAGGGGAAACCTTAAGTGACTTCTAGGTTACAACTAATTTCTTTCGACCACCCATCATTTATCTTAAAATTGGAAATGGAACTTTCATATATCCTTACTACAATAGTTTGTAGCTCATAATGATATTTTAGCTCTTCTAACCTATCCCAAGGGTTAATGTTGAACTCTATGTATAAAGCTTTCCTAAAATCAACAAAGCAATAAAGAAAAATGATTTTATTATTTCACTACTCTTCCACAGTGATCCTCAATGTGATAAGATGATCCATATTTTGAATGTATCCTCTAACTTCGTCTTTTCTTTTAACCCTTTTTCCACGACTTTGAAACAATATGTTATTTGTTCCAAAATATTTTCTAAATCTTAGCTAGGATGGATACAACCATAATGGTCCTATAGTTAGAGGGATTAATTCTATCCCACTTTTAAATATATGAAAAATGAGGTCTTTCCCTACTTGACCATTTTTTTTCTTTTGATCTAGAGGAATCAACAACTGGGCCAATCTTGTACTCACATGACACAAGGTCATTTCCAACTGCTGCCACTATAACTTCTAGGTCAATCATGTTGCCCTCGGCACAAAACACATGGGTAAACTTGAAAGATTTAAACCTGTAACATGTTGGAACATAGTATTTCATTTTCATGATCATCACAATTGAACTTCCCATAAGAGGTTTTGCTCTGCTTGACTATTAAATTAAAAAGCTCATATATATAAAGGGTGATGCAAACCTTCCAATTTTCAAAATTTCAACTTAATAATATTATATATTCTTAAATTTCTCTTTTTAAATGACATAACCCCAATATATTTTATTTAAAAACACTTCATATAATTATATCATATTTTTAATTTATTTTTTTAATAAAACTTAAATTAAATTAAATATATAAAATTTAATTAGAAAATAAAATCTATTTATTATATAATCGTTAATATTTTAATCAAATATCAAATGCATTCATTATGTTTTTATAATATATAACTTGTTACTAAACAATGTCTAATTCATCACATCCCAAGTGAGATATTTATTAGTCCTTACCATCGAATGTGCACTATAGCGATCGATCCATCGTTGACCGCCTATTAATTTAAACTTTAACCATTAACCAAAGTTTTAACCAACCTAAATTATTTTTTAATTTTTATATTGAATAAAAAATGATTTATTTGAAATATGATTGAACAATAAGTTTTGAGGTCTTATTGCCGGCTTGTTGCTTTTATTGCTGGCTTGTTGCTTTTATTTCCGTCATTAGGTACTTTTATCCAAAGTTTCATTTATTTCCATCTTAACTCGCTGCGTTTATCCAAAGTTTTTCCTTCTTCCCTAACTATCCAAAGTTTTTCCTTCTTCCCTAACTGCTTTTATTCATAGTTTAACCATCCAAATTTATCCAAAGTTTTCCCTACTTCCCTAACTGCTTTTATACATAGTTTAACAATCCAAATATTCTTTTATACATAGTTTAACAATCCAAATATTCTTTTTGTTCTTTTTATCCATAGCTTATCGCTTTTTTTATCCATATTTTAACAATCCAAAGATTCTTTGTGTTCTTTTTAACCATAGCTTATGGCTTCTTTTATCCATAGTTTATGGATATCCAAGTTTATGTATATCCAAGGTTTGAAGATTGAGTACATATCCATGATATTCCTTTGTACCATCTAGCTACACCCTACCACCTCTCAGCTACTCTAGCTACACCAGCTACTCGGTGTTGTCACCTCTCAACTACTGTTGCCACCTCTCACCTCTCAGCTACTGACTGCCACCACCTCGCCCTGCCACCTCTCAGCTACTGGCTGTTGCCACCTCTCAACTACTCACTGTCACCATCTCTCAACCACTGCCTCGTACCACCTCTCTGATGGCTAGATGCCACCAAACACCAAACATAGGCAAGTAACTAAGTGAAAGAAAACTAGGAAACTATGCGTATTTGATGGCATCTCCCCATTTTATTTCTTCCATTGTATGAAACCTCAACCAAGAGCTACTACCTAAGTTGCTTCTTCTCCCGCATCTTCTCTGCTATTGCTCCTTCAACTTAAGGTCCATTGACATGCTATTACAAACCGTACCATCCCTCCATTGACACATTGACATAGTGTTACACACAGACACCGTACCCGCATTGACATGTTGTTATAAACAATACTTGCAGTAGGAAATTGCAGAATCGATATTGACAAACTATACTGAAGATAATCAGTATCTGTGTTGGCATGTTGTTATAAACAATACTTGCAGTAGGAAATTGCAGAATTGATATTGACAAACTATGTTGAAGATAATTAGATATCGACAAGCTATGCTGAAGATAATCAGACATCAACAAGCTATGCTGAAGATATATTTGGAAGGTAAGTTAATAAATCAACATATTTTAGATTCTTCTTAATGCATTGGAAAAAAAATATCTAAATTTCCATGACATGATTTAAATCATCAGTTGTTATGTGTTGGCCCAATTATATTACCTAATATTCCTTTGAAGAGTATCTTTTGACCTTGATGCCCCAAGAACTGTAACTGCCTCTCATACTCGTTTCTGAGTGAAGGAAGATGTTATCATAATGATACAGGGACTTGTTTCAAGGCTAGCTTTCAGATTGGTGGGTAAAAAAAAAGCCACAGAGGAAAATAAATGGTCATTATTATTAATTAGCACTGGGTGAACCTGCCCACCTCACTCTTCGATCTCTAGCAAGATACCTAAGGTTTTACTCGCAAAAATCCAAAAGTGGCCCTATTCTACCATTTTCCAGTTGACCTGCATAACCACCGGCCCCATGTTCAATTCATTATTCAAACCCGCCTTGATCAGGAGGGTAGGAGGGTGAAGCACAAAAAATAGTCAGCAACTATCTACTTATATACTTGATCAATTAGCCATGAGTAGATCAAGGTGAGAAGACCTATAATAAACAAGCTTTATGGACCGAACCCACTTATGTGAAATCATATGACAGTCCTAGTCACTAAAATGTTCGGCTTCCTCTGAGCTGAACCCATTTTGTGGGCTTAAACCTTCGATATCGTATTCCAGACGGTTTTAAAACATCTTTAAAATTCTGATTTCATCCCCTTCACTATCTAACAACATCTCTTCGGGAAATGAATGGTGCCCTAGTTCACTCGACCAACCACTGCATCGATTCTTTTCCACTGGCATCCATCAGCTATTGCATAGTATTGGTCGACTAATTGGACGGATACTTAGTCAACCTCATTATACTCCTCTCAGTCGAGAGACATCAATCTGTTGGGAATTTTCTGGTAAATTCCAAAACAAAAATTAACTGAATACAGACCAATGTTCTGTTTTTCTCCTCAGGATATTTTGCACAGGGAAGCAAATAAAATTTCTGAGAACAGAGATTTTTCACACCAATAAAACCTTTATATTCATTAATAAAAACCCTGATACATATTTCTTCCTCTTTCTCAGAGGGATTCACCAAGAGCTTTCACAAAAAAAATACTCTGCCTCTTTCACAAATAATTTTACACTGTTGTGTAAAATCTTCATTCATTGCTATGTGAAAAGTTTTTACATTTACTGCTGTAGAATAAAAATTCTTACATGGGTTTACTGCTGTAAAAGAAATTCTTTCACATTCACCCCTGTGTGAAATTCTTCATTACATTTGAAATGTTGGGTTTTCACATTTCATATTAAAATAAAAAAACATTACATTGCAATCCCATTTGTTTCAACAAACTACAGACACCTGTAAAAGGGAATTCCAAATATTCATTTGCTGCCGCAAGTCTTTCTACATTTTCCACACTGTTGTGCTCCCCTGGTTTTTCATTCCTCGCTGCTGCGAACACAAATTCTTCTCCTCCCACGTGCAATTACAAAAAATGCAAAGTCAACACATACAACAAAACTATATTGCATACGATTTTTATGTGTTAATACATGTTGTATGAAAAAATTAATGTTTTTACCTAAGACTATGACAGTTCATTAAATACATTAAATAAAAGCTGGCGGTAAAAGTAAAAATAACGTTCTGGAAGATTGATGAAGATCCATGCCCGTTGACTTGATCGGACGCATTTCGCACACCTAACTCACACAAACCAAACGAACTTTAATGTCCGGGGGATGGGCAGTTTTGGAATTGTACACTAGACGCGTGTCATTTGGTCGGGGTGTTCGGAGGCCCTCTCACAAATACCACAAATGCTGAAAGGTGGTGCGATACAAAACTGGTGGTTTTCCGGAAATGAGTGCCGCGCAGGGGAAATTAATATTTCAACACTCTCCTTTAATTTCAACTGCTGGGCATTCAGTCATACCCAAACATTTTCTCAAAAACTCGAAGCTTTTCTGGTCCAATGGCTTTGTCAGAATGTATGCGACCTATTCTTGAGTCCTGCAATGTTCTAAGACAATTTCTCCATTGTTCACGAATTCCCTGATGTAATGAAATCTTGTGTCAATGTGTTTCATTCTCTTATGAAACACTGAATTCTTGGATAATGCAGTAGCTGAGCTATTGTCACAAAAAATCATTGTTGCTTTTGCCTGCTCTTGGCCTAAGCTCCTCAACATCCTTCTCATCCAAACTGCTTGACATGCTGCTGCTGTAGCTGCCACATATTCTGCCTCTGCTGTAGACAACGCCACGATAGGATGTTTCTTAGAAGCCCATTAAATGGCTTCTGAACCCATGTGAAAAACATAATTGGAAGTGCTTTTCCAATCATCTACACTTCCAGCCCAATCACTATCAGTGTATCCAGCTAAATCTGAACATTCTGAGACAGTATATAAGATGCCAAACCTTTTAGTATCTTTAACATACCTTAGAATTCTTTTTGCTGCCTGCCAATGTGCTTCCTTTGGCCTCTCCATGAATCTGGAAATCAAACTAACAACAGACATTATGTCAGGTCTAGTTGCAGTTAAATACATAAGGCTGCCAACTATGCTCTTGTACAAACTAGGATCAAACTCCTTGCTGCAGTCCTCTTTGCTGAGTTTTAATCCCATTACTGTGGGAGTGATTGCTGCCTTGCACTCTTGCATATTAAATCTGCCCAACACTTCATTTACATATTTTGCTTGTGGGATGAAAATTCCATTTTCATTATGATCTACTTCTATTCCTAAGAAGTATCTCAGCAAACCCATGTCAGTCATTTCAAATTTCTCTTTCATGATTGCTTTGAAATTTTCAATGAGGTAGTCATCATTACCTGTAAAAATCACATCATCAACATATAACACAACAATTAGCAATTTACCATCTTTTTTTTTTTTATGTATATTGTGGGTTCTCCCTCACACTTTTCAAATCCATTCTCTAGTAGATAGGAGTCTATCCTACTCTACCATGCTTTTGGTGCTTGCTTTAGCCCATAAAGAGATTTCTTCAATCTGCACACTTTGTGCTCTTCACCTTTCTTCTCATAGCCTAGAGGTTGTTCAATGTAAACCTCTTCCATTAACACTCCATTCAAGAATGCTGACTTCACATCCATTTGGTAAACTTTCCACTTGTTTTGTGCTGCTATGGACAACACTGCTCTCACGGTTTCCATTTTTGCAACCGGTGTGAAAGTCCCCTCATGATCTCTCCCATACTGCTGCTTGTATCCCTTGACAACAAGTCTTGCCTTGTTCCTTTCTATCTTGCCTTCGGCATTGCACTTGGTCTTATAAACCCATTTGACTCCAATGACTTCTTTACCTTTTGGTAGCTCAACCAACTCCCATGTTTTGTTTCTCTCTATGGCATTGATCTCTTCATCCATAGCTTCTATCCATTTCTTATCCTTAAATACTTCTTCGAAATGAATAGGGTCATCAACATGACAATACAAAGCAAACAAAGAATTCATACCTTCATCATAAATGTCACTTAAATTTCTGAGTTTCTTACCTCTTTCATTCGGTGTGCAAGTGCTTGAAGATGCACTTGAATTTCCACTCTGTGGTGTGCTTGGAGAAGCACTTTTATTTCTCCTCAAGGGTGTTCCTTGCTGTCCTTGTGTTGGCGCTACTATTTGGGGATGTATTTCAACCATTTCCTCATCATCTTCATCATGAGACAAACAGTCCTTAACATTTACTGTTTTCTCTATGCTTCCATCCCAAGCTTCCTCCTCAATGAACTGAACAGCTCTGCTAACAAAAAACTTCTTGGTAGATGGGATATACAACCTATAAGCTTTGGATTCCTCACTATATCCAATAAAAATACATTTCTCCCCTTTGCTGTCCAACTTCCTCCTTAGCTGATCTGGAATGTGTGCTTAAGCCACACATCCAAAAACTTTCATGTGGGTGACTCCTTGCTTTCTCCCACTCCATGCTTCTTCCAGCACTTTGTTCATCACTGCTTTTGTAGGACACCTATTCAAAATATACGCTGCACAATTTACAGCTGCAACCCAATAATCATTTGGCAAATGCTTTTCCTTCAACATGCTCCTCGCCATATCCATGATGGTCCTATTCTTCCTTTCAACAACTCCATTTTGTTGTGGGGTGTACCTGGCTGTAAATTGTTTATGAATTCCATTTTCTCTACAAAACCGTAGGAATTCCTTGGAGATATACTCACCACCTCTGTCAGTTCTCAAAACTTTGATATGCGGCCTGCTTTGATTTTCCACAAGTGCTTTGAAATTTCGAAATTTTTCAAACACTTCACTTTTGTTTTTAAGGAAATATACCCAAGTTTTTCTAGTAAAATCATCAATGAATGTTAGAAAATATTGGCTGCCTGCTAAAGATGGAGTTTGCATTGGTCCACATACATCTGAGTGGACAATCTCTAAGGGTGCCTTTGCCCTTATGCTTTTCCCTGATGGAAAACTTTCTCTGTGTTGTTTCCCCAATATGCAACCTTCACAAAGGCTGTCCGGTTTCACTATCAATGGTAATCCTCTTACCATCCCTTTTCTACTCAACAAGTTAAGACCTCCAAAGTTGAGATGTCCAAATCTCAAGTACCACAACCAATTTTCATCCTTTGGCATGCTTTGGAAAACCTCTTGGGTAACTACTGCAATTACTTCTTTGTTTTTCAAATCTGCCCTTATTTTGAGAGGGAACATCCTGTTTCTTGTCATCTTCACTTCAGCAATACATCTTTTGCTGGGTGCTCTATCCATGATGGTGCATACATCATTCTTAAAGAAAACATTGTACCCCTTATGGACAAGCTGTCCAATACTCAAGAGGTT
>APFE031121155.1:0-70394 GCA_000404065.3 Pinus taeda | reverse complement strand
AAATCTCTCCTCAGCAACTGTAGTTTTGCTGTCTTCACTTTCTCCATGCCTTGATAGGCTGTCTTGAGGGTTTGCCATGCTTCTTTGGATGTCTTAGCTGCTGCTATCCTTGGAAACACAGTCTGGTCCACTGCTAGATACAAAAATACAAGGGATTTTGAATCCTTCTTCCTATTGCTCTTCAGTAGATCTTTCTCTGCCTGAGTTAATCTATTAAACTCATTTTCATCTGCTGGTTCTTCAAAATCATCTTGAACTAATTCCCATAAATCTTGACAGGCAAACAGGGCTCTCATGGTTATTGCCCAATAGTCATAGTTTTTCCCATTGAACTGTGGGAATTGATAATTAAACATACCCATGCTGGTGTTGGTGCTGGCCATTCTAGCACTCTTTAACTATGCTATAAAATGCTTGACTGTGTACTAATATAAATGATTGTTTCTTCAGCAGCAACACACAAAAAAATCTGAGAAATACCTGGATCTTTTTATTTAAGACTTCACTTTGCTGGAGAAGATTTACTGATGCAACAAAAACTCCTCCCTTCAACTTCTTTGACACCTTCAAAGAGCCTACATCTGCTCTGATACCACTGTTGGAAATTTTCTAGTAAATTCCAAAACAAAAATTAACTGAATATAGAGCAATGCTTTGTTTTTCTCCTCAGTATCTTTTGCACAGGGAAGCAAATAAAATTTCTGATAATAGAGATTTTTCACACTAATAAAACCTTTATATTCATTAATAAAAAGCCTGATACATATTCCTTCCTCTTTCTCAGAGGGATTCACCAAGAGCTTTCACAAAAAAAATACTCTGCCTCTTTCACAAATAATTTTACACTGTTGTGTAAAATCTTCATTCACTGCTATGTGAAAAGTTTTTACATTTACTGCTGTAGAATAAAAATTCTTACATGGGTTTACTGCTGTAAAAGAAATTCTTTCACATTCACGCTTGTGTGAAATTCTTCATTACATTCGAAATGTTAGGTTTTCACATTTCATATTAAAATAAAAAAACATTACATTGCAATCCCATTTGTTTCAACAAACTACAAACCCCTGTAAAAGGGAATTCCAAATATTCATTTGCTGCCGCAAGTCTTTCTACATTTTCCGTACTGCTGTGCTCCTCTGGTTTTTCATTCCTAGCTGCTACGAACAAAACTTCTTCTCCTCCCACGTGCAATTACAAAAAATGCAAAGTCAACGCATACAACAAAACTATATTGCATAGGATTTTTATGTGTTAATACATGCCGTATGAAAAATTTAATGTTTTTACCTAAGACTATGACAGTTCATTAAATACATTAAATAAAAGCCCGGCCGTAAAATTAAAAATAACGTTCTGGCAGATTGATGAAGATCCATGTCCGTTGACTTGATCGGACGCATTTCGCACACCTAACTCACACAAACCAAACGAACTTTAATGTCGGGGGATGGGCAGTTTTGGAATTGTACACTAGACGCGTGTCATTTGGTCGGGGTGTTCGGAGGCCCTCCAACAAATACCACAAATTCTGAAAAGTGGTGCGATACAAAATTGGTGGCTTTCCGGAAATGAATGCCCAGCAGGGGAAATTAATATTTCAACACAATCAACCACTAATATAAACATGGGATTCCCAAAGAATCCACCTAGCCTACATGCAAACCCTCTAATACTTAATCTACAAATTTTATATCTTTATTAGCTTATTTTAAATTTAATTTATTATTTTTCTTTAAACTTTTTAATTTACAAATCCATTGCTGCGTTGCTATCCGAATATAAACATGGGATTGCCAAAGAATCCACCTGACCTACATGCAAGCCCTCTAATAATTATCTACAACTTTTATGTTTTTATTACGTTATTTTTAATTTAATTTATTATTTTTCATTAAACTTTTTAATTCAGATAAACATGGGATTGCCAAAGAATCCACCTGACCTACATGCAAGCCCTCTAATACTTATCTACAACTTTTATGTTTTTATTACGTTATTTTTAATTTAATTTATTATTTTTCATTAAACTTTTTAATTTACAATTCCATTGTTGTGTTCCTATCCAAGTGGCAAGGAATAAAGCCTATGCATCCATATGGATCATTCTCATTATCTGACATTGGTCTCTAAACAGATTGAGTTAATCCCTTTGTCCTGCTCTGCTTTTTTTTTATCTCTGCGGTGCCGTGGGTCATTCTTAGCCTTCTATGGATGGGGTGTGGGAAGCCATCACAGTTATAACTCAGGCCTTCATATTTTCTACTGCATTCAACACCTTGAAGAATGTGGTCATCTGGTTCTTTGTCATTTATTTCCTCTGTATGAGGCCTTGTGAAGACAGGGTTGGGGCATCAAATCACCAAGTATTTTTTTCCAAATGGCTAGGAATACCACTTTAGTGCTTTCCTAAGGATTGAACGATTGAACATGAGTGAAGCGCTTGTTGCCTCAACAATGTCTAGCACGAATGCTAGAGCCAAAGGTGTTTTTCTTCCCATTATCAACTCTTTGTTGCTCTCCAGAGGTAGTTTTCAATTTCACATTTTTAACTTCATAAATCTACATACTTGCTCTCCAGAGGTAGTTTTCAATTTCACATTTTTAACTTCATAAATCTACATTTTTTTTTTCTCTGAGATTACGTTTTAATGACATGCATTTAATTTTTCCTAAGATTTTAAATTTAGGCTTGGTTAAATTTCATGAGATTTTTCTGTAATTCGCAGTGTATATATTATGCTATCAAAGTGAGACTACCAATATCTCCAAAACAATGAGCCAATAATCCGTAAATGAGTCACTAGTTTTCATGATTATAATACAGTTTCTTGTTTTTATGTGCCCAGCTCAGGGGACTGTGCCACCCCGTTGGCTTCCGAGCGATGGGTGAGAACTAACCCTTCACCGTTGTGCTTCCCATTCCTGTAAATTGAACCAACATCCTAACCCATATATTTTGAAAGCATATAAACACATTCAGAAACCCCATTCTGTTTTTTCTGTTTCTCTATAAGTCTGATGCACATAATGAATGTTGCAGAATGGTAGATTGTAGCATCTCTGTTGTGCGGAAGCAAATGTAGTTTGAGAATGGAGGTGTATATATTTCGCTGAAGGATGGCATACTCTCCATGAATGTAACAGAATCTGATACCCATGGAAGAAATGGAGAATCCAAAAGGATCTGGTCACATATTCATCCTGATCAGGAAGGTAGTCTAAAAGAATCACAAATAATTAGGTCAGACGATTTTCATGGATTCACACAATTTAACACTGAGAATGGAAGAAATGGAGAATCCAAAAGGATCTGGTCACATATTCATCCTGATCATGAAGGTAATCTAAAAGAATCACAAATAATTAGGTCAGATGATTTTCATGGATTCACACAATTTAACACTGAGAATGGAAGAAATGGAGAATCCAAAAGGATCTGGTCACATATTCATCCTGATCAGGAAGGTGGTCTCAAAGAATCACAAATGATTAGGTCAGATGATTTCATGGATTCACACAATTTAACACTGAGAATGAAAATGAAGTTGCAATGAAAAGTTGGAGGCCAACCATACTCTGATAATGACATATTTTCTTCCTAAAATCAAGCTGGAGAAGAGAATGCGCCTCAAGTGAAATATACTCGAGCCACCTCCAATTTCTGTGGCAGCACTCAATACACTCCCTTGCAAGAAGCCTGTACTAGTGAGGTATGTCACTCGCTCCAAGGGTTTAAGTTGATCTTTAGCTTTAAAGGTTCAATATGGTCCTTTTCTATTTTTAATGCAGGCTTTGGTTTGGGATTAATTTGTTCTACGGGCGTTGGTACTGTTTTTAATCAAAATTTTATTTTGGAGAATTCAAAGTTCTAATGATGCCCATATTTTCAGATGGCCTGCCGGCAAACAATGTGAAAGCAACAAGTTTGATGCTTCAAGCGAGGGAGACCCGAGTGTAGCAGATGCCCTCGCTTCCAATCATACTAATTATAAACTAAGCACGAGAATGCATGGGAGGTAAGGTGTTCCTTTGGAAGGTGGGGCATTGCTTAACAAGTTTGCTGACATGGTTAATTGAACTTCTAATGGATATGTTCAGGCAGCAAACTTACTAGAGGGTAGTTATGTCTGGCTAACTGTCCAAAGAAGTGAATCTCTGTCAACAAGTGTTTCTAGTTATCATTGCATGGTCATAACCCATAACCAAAATTACCAAATGTCATGCCAGCACACACTCTTGAAATAAATGCTGGGCAAATCTATGTTAGAGATGCCAACCTGAAATCAAAGAGTATTCGATTTATGTTAAGATCCATATTTGTTGTTGTTTTTTTTTTTCTGCACTGCTGATGATTGTAAAGCACTTGAAAATTCAAGGGGAAAACCATCTCCTCCTGAGTCCTTACTACTTACTAACTTATAAAACTGCATCAATATTTTCCGATAGCCTATTCTTATACAATGTTGGGTTTGTATTAGCATATTTGAAGAATGTTTGAAGTCTATGGATTCTGCAATTTGGTAGACACACTGTACGTTATTGATGTTTCTTCTCATTTCTAATGAGAGCCCAATCGAAAAGATTTCTTATCTTTTCTGATATGGGAGGCATGCTTTTTATTTATTGATATCACTAATGCATCATTTTTATTATTTCTAAAATATATCCTCGGAATTGGTGGGATGCTCCAAAGTCCAAAATATATTATTAAATAGTTGTAACCCCATTAATCTGGGAATAACACAACAATATCAAACATGAAGGTTGAGCTAGGAACCTCATTACAAAGTTTCACATTTTTCATCTTCTTTTAGTGTTGGAAATTGATCAGTTTTGCATCCCCAAATTGTTGATGTTATCTTGCTTTACGTTATGTAATGGTTTGAAAGAGTTACTGCGCCTGTTCATTGTAATGGTAGGATGTAGGCTAGTTAATTCAGTTTGTCTCTCCTGAGTTCCGTAATAGCTTAGATGCACTGGGAATGAATGATTAGCATGTCTGTGCTCCAAAGTCCAAAATACTATTAAAACAGTAACCCTATTAATCTGGGAATAATAGGAACAATATTAAACATAGGTGTTGTCTAATTATTCTGCGTTGTGGAGTTTTTGGACATCACTCCAGTCATCATGTGGAGTTTTGGACATCACTCCAGTCATCATGTGATTTCCCTATGGATATAGATCTAGAAGAAGAGTTTGGATAATCAATCACTTTCATGTCATAGTTTAATCCTGGCTAGACATTATGTGTTTGCATTTGGCCAATGAAGAGATTTCAAGGGATCCGAGATTCAGGAATGGGAGCAGTGATTCTTAAAAAAAAGACATGACCCTTTTTCTGACCTTTCTTTAGTGGCCTGCAAAGCAGTACCATTATTATTCCATAGTGATTCGTTAAGAGTAAAATCCCCAATGTGCTTACCCTCTTTTTCAAAGAATCTTTGCAGATGAAATTACCCTCTCATACCACGTGTTGGATGCTGAAATTTTTTCCCTTTGTCACTTAAACTTGAGATCATTTCCTATCACTTTTGTTGATTATTCACTTACCTGTAGATTTGCAGATTATATCATATTCCTGAATGCCTAGAAGCCTTGACAAAATTACTGCCCTATCCTATGAAAAACATAGGAGACATGACCAGACGCCTCCCCTGATTATTCAACAGTTAAATCTAAACTTTGCTGCTCGTCTAAAATTTATCTCAAATGAGAATTTAATGATCCCACTATAGGGAGTGTTGAAGTCTCATTTCCTAATTTGGCAGCTGCGATATCTGAAGCTTTATTCTCTTCCAAGTCACTAACTCCTATGATTGTCTCCTTTTGCGAAGACTTATTCTCTTCCAAGTCACTAACTTCCATGATTGTCTCCTTTTGCAAAGACCTTGGCAACTTGTTTTTATTTTTCCACTAACACCTTCAGTTCTTTTTTTTTCTTCTTTGGTACAACCAAGCTGCAAGCTAAAGCTATCCAAAGCAATTGCACTACCACTTCCGAAAAAGGTATCATTTCATGGTCCACAAGGAACGAACATTCGTATGCAGGAATCATTGACGTTGGGATGATTGCAGACGGGATAAACAAACTTGCTTTTTTGAATTTGACGAGGTGCCTTTGGTCAAACTCGTCGATGTTTTATTTCACTGTGCACTACTTTGCGGTGCAGGATCAACCGTTTTTACTCGAGCAAATACCAAGATTTCTCACAAACAAATCTCTTATATTAAATTAATAGCTACTCACCTATATTAACCTGTCACCTATATTAACCTGTATTGAATTTGAATTGAGCTATACAAAATTCAAAATAGATATTGTGGGACAGCCCTGCACACAGTTAATCAACTTTACTAAAACATTTTTCTTATCCATGACTATTAAACAGTCTCACAAACAGTCTCACCATTTAAAAAGGGAAAAAATTACAAGGTTACTACCCAAAGTTTGAACATATCTAATGCATCAATATTGTTTGAAAGACAACAACTGCCCACTTCATGTCAAATATTTATGACAAAGGACTGCACCAGAAATTGCAAAAAATCCATGGTTGCCTTTGCAACATTTACTCCATATTGTGTGTTAGAAACTTGTTTACTTGTTTTTTTGTCTTAACTTTCCATATCAAAACGTTAACATTCCATATCAAAACGATAATCCTTTCCCTTCTCGGCAGGGACTTCCACCACTACTGTGATTCTTGTTTAATATAAAATAAATATTTTTTTATAAGTTATATTGATTTTATTAATCGCTTCAAAATACCTAAATATATACAATAAAGCATTTAACCGTTCAACAAAATATAAAATGCGTTATGAAAGAATATATGTAAATTAAAATATATATGTAAATTGATTGCGTCCCTTTTTTCTTTTAATGATTCAACCCTTCTTACTATAGAGTTTGCAAACTTTGAATCTTGCTTTTATTTCAAAACTAAATATCATAACAAGAACCCATTCATATAATGAGATCTTATCACTATATAAGATTAAAATGACAAAAGGGATAGCTGCAAAGCACCATAGTCCTTTTTTCGGTGGTTATCAGTAAGAATGACTAATTCAATATTTGAAATGGGCTTTTGGTACTAGTTCGTACGTTGTGTTTCACTTGTTACAATGGAGGTTGGTTGTGGTGTTTTTTATTTATTTACATAATGGTAATCATTACACAATGTTTCAATGTAAGTGATATTAAGTATTCGAGCAATGTCTTAATTATGTATTAATTTGTTTCGTAAATGTTTAAAATATTTACATTTATCAATAATGTAGATTTTGTTAATTAATTTTTAATATGTACTAAGTTTGACTAAGTTTGTTGAGTTTGTTGAGATTTTCGGTTTTATTGAATTGGGTAAAAATCTCATGTAGGTAACAACAATAGGATTTGTTGCTATATTAGCTCCATTTTGTTGAGGAGGAGTTAATGCATCTTATATTTGTTGTGAGAGAATTTATGATTCAGTTTTATTCTCTTAGCTATAAAAATATATGCGCGTACAGGATATTGAGTAGTAGAGAGCGTGTGAGAAAATAAATTATTGTAATCTCCTGTTGAATAATAAGATTTTCGATGCCTCTGTTTTGGTGGATGTAGCCCAGATTGGTTGGGTGAACCACGTTAAATCCTTGTGTTTATATTGTATGGTTTTACGTGCTGTGTGTGCCTTTAAATTTCCGCTGCGCACTGTTTTCTCCAACAATTGGTATTAGAGCATGTTGAGGAGCGAGTGCGTGTGACAGAGCTGCTGAAGGTGGAGTTTTTTAGCGATTGACGCGGTTTCGGTAGAGACAGTCGCGCCAATTTCTGACAGTGAATGTGTTGGTGCGGATCCGAGTTTAATACTCACACTAGAGCGCCAATATTCCGATTGGCGTGGATCCGACGGGTTTAAGCGTGCCAATTCTGTCACTCTAACCGATTTTGCTTCTGGCGCGGATTGTCTGCTGTCAAGGAAGCACCAAGTCCCTTTTCGGTGCGCCAAGCAAGGATCGCTTTGGTAAAACTGCAATTTTGTTATTTGTTTTTTATTTGTAATCTGCAGTTTGTACAGCAGAGGGATTGTATGATAAGGTAAAGGCAGTATAGTATAAGGCAAAGGCATTTTTTATATATTAACTTTATTTATTAAAAAGTTGGAATTGGAGATTGTTTGTTTGATACAATATGGCAAAAACTCAAAGTGCTCGTTTTGAGATCGAGAAGTTCAATGGAAAAAACAACTTCGAGATCTGGAAAGTGAAGATGTATGATCTTCTTGTGCAACAAGGCATGGTGAAGGCATTGTTGGGAAAATCCAAACAGCCTTACAACATAACAAACGATGAGTGGAGCGAATTGGATGAAAGAGCTTTGAGTGCTATTCGACCGTGTTTGGCAGATGATGTTTTGTTTAACATCATGTCAGAGAAAACAACTGCCAGTTTGTGGACAAAGCTTGAGAAGCTGTACATGACAAAATCCTTAACCAATAGGATTCTTCTGAAGTGACAGTTGTACAGTTTGCGAATGAAGGAAGGTACATCTATTATTGATCATTTGAATACCTTTAATACTCTCTTGGTGCAATTAGAAAGTATAGAAGTAAAATTTGAATCAAAAGATAAAGCTATAACTTTATTATGCTCGTTGCTCGAGTCATGGGATCATTTTGTTACTTCTATAAGTCTTAGTTCATTAGAAACCCTTGAGTTTGATGATGTAGTTGCATCTTTATTTTCTGAAGAAACAAGGAAAAGGTCAAATTTAGAAACCTCTACATCAGAAGCAATGATGGTTAGAGGTCGTTCTAAAGAATGATGCTTCAGTAGGCACAGCGACTCGCGTTCAAAATCAGAAGGGAAGAAGAGTAAGGTAGAGTGTTGGTTTTGTGGCAAATCGGGACATTTGAAGAAGGACTGTTGGAAGAGACAACAAACTTCTAAAGAAGACTCTTCGACAGAGAAGAAAGAAGCAAACACGACAGATACAGGTTCGACATCTGGTTTAGGTATGAGCGATGAAGTGTTATCAGTTAATTTGGCTAATCATGATCAACATTGGCTGTTAGACTTTGGTGCATCAAATCACATGTGCATTCATAAAGAATGGTTTAAGACTTATCAATCAATTAATGATGGAGTCGTTTACATGGGAAATGATGTCACATGTAATATTGTGGGAATTGGAAGCATTTAGCTGCAAATGTTTGATGGGACAACTAAAATTTTAACTGATGTAAGACATGTACCTGAATTAAGGAAAAATCTCATTTCACTAGGAGCACTTGACACTAATGGATATAAAACTATTATTCAAGGTGGAGTAATGAAAATTTATAAAGGAATTTTACTAGTAATGAAAGCAAAGAAGGTTGGAAATCTTTTTCAGTTAGAAGGAAGAACAGAGTCAGATCATGTTTCTACGATGTCTGAAAATGATAGTAGTTCTATTCGTTTATGGCATCAAAGGTTGGGTCATATGAGTGAAAGAGGTTTAAAGATTTTGTCTGATCGTAAGTTACTTCCTAATAAGTTAGATTTCTGCAAACATTGTCTGTTTGGGAAACAAAGCAAGCAGAAGTTTAAAACTGGCAAACATACTAGTAAGGAAATCCTTGATTATATCCATTCTGATGTTTGGGGTCCATCCCCTACAACCTCATATGGAGGCTCATCATATTTTGTATCTTTTATTGATGATTTCTCTAGAAAAGTGTGGGTCTACATGTTAAAAAGGAAGTCTGATGTATTTATAGTTTTCAGACAGTTTAGAGCATTAGTAGAAAACATCACTGGAAGAACCATAAAATGTTTAAGAACTAACAATGGTGGTGAGTTTACTTCAAAGGAATTTGACAATTATTGCAAGGACGCTGGGATCGAAAGACATTAGACCACTGTATATACTCCTCAACAAAATGGAGTTGTTGAATGCATGAATATGACTCTTTTAGAGAGAGCAAGATGTATGCTGAGTAATGCCAATTTGCAGAAGGAATTGTGGACAGAAGTGGTGGTTACAGCTTGTTATGTGATAAATCGATCACCATCAATGGCGATAGGATGCAAAATTCCTCAAGAGGTATGGAAAGGTCATCCTTGTGATTATTCTAAACTAAGAGTTTTTGGTTGTGATGCATATGCTCTAGTGCCAAAACATCAACGTTCTAAATTAGATCCTAAATTAAAAAGATATATCTTTGTTGGATATGGTGATGGGACTAAGGGATACAGATTGTGGGATCCTACTACTCACATGATCATCATCAACAGAGATGTTAAGTTTAATGAATCCTCTTTTGCACATCTAGATGTAAATAATAAATTGAAACAGGAGAATGTATCTGACTTTCAACACATTCAGTTTGAAACTAGTTCTGATGATAGTCAAGATGAACATAGTTCAGATGAAATTCATGAACAAGTTTCAGATACAGATCATGAACAAGGTTCAGGTGTAGATCATGAACATGTCTCAGATGCTGATCATGAAGAAGTTCCTACAGATAATAATCAGCCAATTGTGGAAGTACCAGAAACATCTTTAAGGAGGTCTACAAGAATGAAACATCCTCCTAAAAGGTATGATGATTATGTTATTTTAGTTGCTTTTACCACTAACGATGATGAACCTTTATGCTATCAGGAAGCTGTAGAAGGTTCTAAAAGTGAAAAGTGGAAAGGAGCTATGAACGACGAAAAGATGGCCTTAGAAAAGAATGGCACATGGGATCTGGTAGAACTTCCGAAAGACAGGAAAACTGTGGGATGTAAATGGGTTTTCAAATTGAAAAGGGGTGTTGATGATACAGAGGACAGGTACAAAGTGAGGCTGGTCGCAAAAGGTTTTTCTCAGAAAGCAGGCATTGACTTTCATGAGATATTTTCACCAGTTGTAAAAACAGTTTCAATTCGAATTGTATTAGCATTAGTCGCTTTACTTGATTTAGAATTATAGCAACTAGATGTTAAAACAACTTTTTTACATTTAGATTTAGATGAGGAAATTTACATGGAACAACCGAAAGGGTTTGTTCAAAATCGCAACAAGAAATTTGTCTGCAGGCTCAAGAAATCATTGTATGGTCTGAAGCAGTCGCCTTGACAATGGTACAAGAAATTTGATCCTTTCATGATGAGTCAAAATTATATAAGTGAATATGATCATTGTGTTTACTTTAAGCAATTAAGTAATGGCATGTTCATTATATTAGTGTTGTATGTTGACGATATGATTTTAGCAAGCAAAAGCATAATAGAGAACAACAGGTTAAAGGCTCAGATGGAAAGGACATTTGATATGAAAGATCTAGGAGCAGCAAGACAGATTTTGGGCATGGAGATTTTCAGAGACAGGAACAATGGTAAGCTGTGGCTATCACAACAGAAGTATATTGAGAAAATACTCTTGCGGTTTGGTATGAACAATGTGAAGCCTGTGTTAGTCCCTTTAGCTTCCCATTTTAAGCTTTCTTCTAGTTTATGTCCTAATACAAATGAAGAAAAGGAATATATGTCTCGAATTCCATATGCTAATGTAGTAGGTTGTTTGATGTATGCGATGGTGTGTACTCGACCAGATATTTCACATGCAGTTGGGGTTGTCAGCAGGTATATGGAAAATCCAGGTAAAGAACACCGGTTAGCAGTGAAATGGGTGCTTCGGTATTTGAGAGGCACAAGTGGTTATTGTATCACTTATAACAGAAGTAGTGAATTTGTTTGCGGATATGTTGATTCCGATTTTGCAGGTGATTTGGATAAGAGAAGGTCAACATCAGGGTATGTCTTTACTCTTGCAGGTGGAGCTATTAGCTGGATGTCAAAGCTACAAAACATTGTTTCTTTATCCACTACTGAAGCAGAATGCATAACTGCTTCTCATGCTTGCAAAGAAGCAATTTGGTTGAAAGGTTTGTTTGGTGAGTTTGGTAGGTTACAGGACAACATCAAGTTATTTTGTGATAGTCAAAGTGCAGTTCATCTGGCTAAGATTTCGGCCTATCATAGTAAATCAAAGCATATACCAATCAAGTACCATTTTGTAAGACGAGTTATCACTGAAAGGGGAGTCTCTCTTGAAAAGGTACATACAAAGGAGAACTGTGTAGACATGTTCACAAAACCAGTTTTTTTAGAGAAGCTACATTGGTGTTTGGCTTCTCTTGGCTTGCAGAAAAGATAAAAATAATAAAGAAACAGGGTATCAGGCTAATTGTTGTCAAGATGGAGATTGTTGAGATTTTCGGTTTTATTAAATTTGGCAAAAATCTCATGTAGGTGACAACAATAAGATTTGTTACTATATTAGCTCCATTTTATTGAGGAGGAGTTAATGCATCCTATATTTGTTGTGAGAGAATTTATGATTTAGTTTTATTCTCCTAGCTATAAAAATATATGCCCGTACAGGATATTGAGTAGTAGAGAGTGTGTGAGAAAATAAATTATTGTAATCTCCTGTTGAATAATAAGATTGCCGATGCCTCTGTTTTGGTGGATGTAGCCCAGATTGGTTGGGTGAACCACGTTAAATCCTTGTGTTTACATTATATGATTTCATGTGCTGTGTATGCCTTTAAATTTCTGCCGCGCACTGTTTGCTCCAACAGAGTTTATGTGTTATTTTGTGAAAATGTTCTTATTGAATAGGACAGTATCCTTTTCACAAAACGTGAAAATTGACTTTTTACAGTTTATCCATGATTTGAATGGAAAGTGGCATCCATCCATGATATTAACTCATTCTATTTACTCATGGTATCCACCTATGTTATCTACCCATGATATCCACCTATGTTATCTACCCATTGTATTTACCCTTAGTATTGTAACTCAAAAGAAGAAAGGTAGCATCCACCCATGGTATTTACCCTTGGTATTGTAACTCAAAAAAAAAAAGTGGCATCCACCCATGGTATTTGTCAATGGTATCCACGTATGGTATTTACACTCAGTATTGTAATTAAAAAAAGGCTATAAATAACAAGCCTCACTTTGTAAAAGGACATATTCATCCATCAAAATGTAGTGGTCAAAAGTTATTTTTGTTTTCAAATATGGGTAAATACAATAAGTAGATACCATAGGTGGATACCATGGATAAATACCATGCGTAGATACCATAAGTGGATACCTTGGGTCAATATCATGGGTGGATTCCACTTCCATTTGGATCAGTGTGGGATGGAAGTGCACAGAAGGAGTGTGCATTGGGAAGAATGTGTGTGCACCTATAGAAGGGGGTGTATAATGGTTCATACCTTGGGTCAATATCATGGGTGGATTCCACTTCCATTTGGATTAGCGTGGGATGGAAGTACACAGAAGAAGTGTGCATTGGGAAGAATGTGTGTGCACTTACACAAGTAAGTGTATAATGGTTATATCGACTTTCTGTACGTGCCAACAGATTCTTGTTGAAATAGATAATAGTTGTGGCATTTTTTATTTGTTTACATAATAGTAATCATTACATAATATTTTAGTGTAAATATTACTATACACTAGAATGATGTCTTGATTCTTGTTGAAATAGATAATAGTTGTGGCATTTTTTATTTGTTTACATAATAGTAATCATTACATAATATTTCAGTGTAAATGTTACTATACACTAGAATGATGTCTTGATCACATATCAATTCACAAAATAAATGATGAAAATACTTACACTTATCTGTAAGGATGCTGATTCTTGTTGAAATAGATAATAGTTGTGGCATTTTTTATTTGTTTACATAATAGTAATCATTACATAATATTTCATTGTAAATGTTATTATAAACTAGAATGATGTCTTGATCACATATCGATTCACAAAATAAATGATGAAAATACTTACACTTATCTGTAAGGATGCTTTGGTTAATCATAAGATTAAGCCTTAATTAATTTTTTAATATATGTTAGTTTGTACCACTGAAAGTTGATTGAGTTTATTTGACATTTCATGAAAGCATTCTTGCAGAATGAGAAAATGTGTGTCAAATAATGTGAAAATTGATGTTTTATAGTTTTTGTGGGATGGAAATGTGTGGAAGGAGTGTGACAGGAAAAATATATGCACATGTGTGGAAGTGGGTGTATAATACATAATATTTTAGTGTAAATGTTATTATACACTAGAATTATGTCCTGATCACATATCGATTCACCCAATAAATGGTGAAAATACTTACATTTATCTGTAAGGATGCTTTTGTTAATCATAAGATTGATATTTAATTAGTTTTTTAATATATGTTAGTTTGTACCACTGAAAGTTGATTGAGTTTATTTGACATTTCATGAAAGTATTCTTGTAGAACGAGAAAATATGTGCCAAATAATGTGAAAATTGATGTTTTGTAGTGTTTGTGGGATGGAAATGTGTGGAAGGAGCGTGTGATAGAAAAAAATATATGCACAAGTGTGGAAGTGGGTGTATAATGGTTCTCACTCACATATCGCATAATAGTTTCGAGATTTATTCATATTTCTCTAGTTAATCATGATAAATAACCCTAACCCATGTGTAAAAGAAGTCTCTGCCTCCATTATGGAACATGAATGCTTTTGTTAAATGACATAAAGGTCTCTTGATTTTGTTCATTGTGTTAAAAAGTGTATATATCTGTAGATATGTTGAGCCTATAAAAAAGGATGAGTTTGATTTTGTCCTTACTCAA
The DNA here is from genome assembly GCA_000404065.3 of Pinus taeda. Classification (NCBI taxonomy): domain Eukaryota; kingdom Viridiplantae; phylum Streptophyta; class Pinopsida; order Pinales; family Pinaceae; genus Pinus; species Pinus taeda. The sequence continues at coordinate 55,725 of APFE031121155.1, read as the reverse complement.
AATACATGTTTTCATAAAACAACATTGCATGTTGATTTTTACTATTCAAAACCACAAAGAAGCATATAAGAGCTCAACAACTATTGCTCTTTCAAATTTATGCCTCAAAGTCTATAACTAGTAATTTTGTTTTCCGTTACATTTCAATCTATAAATTGTAAACATGAAGGAAAATGATGTTAAACCTTTAGCCAAAATATCTATTAACGTTGAAAAGTTTCCTTTGATTAACCAAGCGGCCAACATGCATGAAACCTAATGCAAATTCCATTTGTATGAGCTTTGATCCTCTACATATTATCATTTTCAAGATTTGCATGGTATGTTATTATTGTGGGAGTCTTACTTGGCCAAATTTATCATACCCCAAACTTATCCATTTCTCGAGTTTGTCACCAAATGTTCGAAAAGATATCTTCCAAGCCAACAAGCAATAATTCCAAAGACTAGGTATGTGTTGCTCTTTATTAAACCTTGAATCTATTATGAAAATACTAAATCTTACAATTCCTAATGAGATTGGACCTTTATTTGAATAATTATTGATGCAATTGTATCATGAACTAAGCTTGGAGGAAAATATATATAATTATTTCATCCCTTTTTACCTCTAAATGCTTCATTATCATAATGCAATCCCCCATATTCTTCAAATATTCTGTTATATACATCTAAACATATTGTTTCAATGATTTTTTGTTTGCTAGGATATGAACCTGACTAAACAATAGATGAAGCAATACTAGGGGTTTTATCTGCTATTTCACCTATTAAAAAATTCCTTGTCATTTTTTACTACAATAAATACATATTTAATGTTATTAATTATCAATTAATGAATTACAAGGTCGCTAAGTCTTTTAGGTGCCAATATGTTCTAGTGTATATGTTCCAATTTTTCTAAGTATACATGTTTTCTAGTATACAATTACAAAGATAGGATTTCAATGGAAATTTTCTTTCAATCATTATAAATGAATTTTAGACTTCTTTATGTGACTTTTGGACTTCTACATGTGACTCTTCATATTTCGCATATGACTCTTGGACTTCCACACAATACAAATTGTCCTTTTCTTGAGAATGCATCATTACATTCCACATGATGATGTGGCATGACACATGGACATATGACTATTGTGATGACATTTGTACAAGTAACAACTTGACAATGATGACATGGAATTCATGTTAAGGTGACAATGACAAGTTGTCTCTCTTGATACTTTGACTTCAATCTTCATGAAATTTTTGATTTGTGCTCCATATTCATGAAAAATCCATTGTGTTGCTCATATTCACCCCCCAAGAGATCTTGGATCATTATTGGAATCTTTCGAGTCATCATGCAATGTCTTATTTTTGTCTTGGTCTAGGACCTACTTCATGTCTTTGTGATAGTTTTCTTTTATGATTCTTCTCCAAAAGTGATTCTTGGTGTCTTCTCCTTGATATCTTCCTTGAGCATCCCCTTATCATACTCAGAAAGTACTATTGCCGATGAATATCATTCATGACAAGGAAAAGTTAGTTTTGAAATCACCTATTCTATCTCTACCTGCCTCATGGAATGAATTGCCTATGATAGGCATATGGAAGGATTGAAAGGAGGGAGCTTGATATGGAAAGTGAATTTGAACTCATCAGTGTCCTAGAAAGGATCCAATGTTCACTATTATTGCACTATAAAGAGGGGCTCTCCTTGGTCCAGCACAGTGGGGAAGCACAAGGAATAAGGTGGTGAGCTTATTTCTTCAGACTGCACTATGTGCCAAGAAGTAAAGAGAGGAAGATTAGAAAATTATACTCTGAATAGTCAAGGACTAAGAGAAAGCCTCATTGAGACTTTTTACTGCACCATGCATTGAAGAAGAGATGCTTGAGCAAGATTTCAACACAAAGGGGAAGAAAAAGGAACAAGGTTGAAGGATTTTTGCTTGAGACTATGTTATGTGTTGGAAGGAAGAGGAGGCCTTAAGGATGTTAGAGAATTATATATTACAGAGCAATGGAATACATATAATATTGTAGAAATATAAACATAGAAAAATCATAAAACAAGAGAGACACAAATATACATGGTTCACCCAGTTTGGGATACATCCATGGAGAAACAACTAGTCCTTCTTTTTATATTATCTAGCTATCTGAAGAGATAAAAATTACAGTAGATTCGTTGTAATTCCCTCTTTGCTCTCAATCTCCTCTCTCTTCCTCACTCAGAATATAGATATACATAGAAGCAATACAATTCCCTCATATATAGCGAGGGGTTGCCTTCTAGGGAAAAAAACCCTAAATTGAACGTAACTTCTACCATTAGATCTCTGCCTAATGAAGGCTCAAATTGACTACGAAATTACAACATTTTTCAAGGCAATTTTATATCTATTCTTAGCTTCAGGGGCGATGCCCTCGATCCCCCCGCTAGGGGGGGCTCCTAAAGGTCATACCTGCCCCCTCCTGGACTGCCTCTACAGTGAATATTTTATGGACATTTTTGCGCCCCATTACGAAATGGGTTCCAATGCAGCAATACCTTTGAATACAAAAGATAACCAGGTTCCACACCCAACAATCTCCCACTTGGAGACTAATTATAGCAACTCCACTGCTGCTTCATTTACTGGACAATGACTCCACTTTGGACTTGGCTGTTTCTCATCTTCTTCATCATACTTGAAGACCAATTGAAACTGAGCAAATTCTCAATTTCTCCTTGGTTACAACTTTTGTTAACATATCTGCAGGATTCTGGCTAGTGTGTATCTTTTCTAGCTTAAATTGTTCATCTTCCAATGCTAATCATATGAAATGGTACTTGAGTAGTATATGTTTAGTCTTGGAATGAAATGCAGAGTTCTTTGCAAGATGCATGGCACTCTGGCCGTCACTATATAACTTGCCGAAATCTTGCTTCTTACCTAATTCATCCAGAAACCTTTGTAACCAAATCATTTCTTTACTAGCCTTTGTAGGAGCAACATACTCTGCTTCTATTGTTGAGAGTGCAACAACACTTTACAGTTTTGAGACCCAACTAACATCTGTTCCACCAACAATAAACACATACCCTGTTGTGCTTCTCCTATTATCTCTATCACCCACCATATCTGCATCAAAATATCCCTGTAGAGCAATGTTTGAACCACCAAAGCATAATGCTTGATTTGTGGCACCTCTCAAATACCTGAGAATCCACTTCATTACCATCCAATGTTCTTTTCCTGGATTGTTCATGTAGCTGCTTACAACTCCCACTGCATGTGCAATATCATGCCTTGTGCAGACCATTGCATGCATTAAGCTTCCAACTGCTGATGCATATGGAACTTTAGACATATGATCCATTTCTTCCCGAGTCATGTGACACTCCTCCTTACTTAATTTGAAATGGCTAGCCAAAGGTATACTAACTGGTTTTGCATTCTGCATATTAAACCTTTTCAACACCTTTTCTATGTACTCACTTTGAGACAATGTTAATTTGCAATTCTTCCAATCTCTTGTTATTCTCATACCAAGGATTTTTTTTGTAGCACCCAAATCCTTCATTGCAAATGAGTTTTCCAATTTTATTTTGGGCACATTTATTTCCTGCATGTTAGAACTTGCAACAAGCATGTCATTTACATACAATAACAATATAATATAGTTGTTGTCATTTTTCCTTTTAAGATAAACACAATGATCAGAGTGACATCTAGTATAACCTTGTTCAGACATAAACTTGTCAAATTTTAGATACCATTGCCTTGGAGCCTATTTTAAGCCATACCATCTCTTCTTCAACCTACACACTAGTTTCTCCTTCCCTTTTACCTCATATCCTTGTGGCTGCTACATATATATCTCTCCTCCAAATCCCCATGGAGAGAGGCTATCTTTACATCTAACTACTCAAGATGCAAATCTTCAGCTGCTACTAGACTTAAAATAGTTTTGATTGAAGTCATTTTAACAACAAGAGAAAATATGTCATCAAAGTTTATAACCCTTTTTCTGTGCAAACCCTTTCACCACAAGTCTAGCTTTATACCTTTTTCTACCTCCATTTTCTTCCTTCAACTTGTAAACCCATTTATTCTGCAATGTTGTTTTACCTGCAAGCAACCTGACTAAGTCCCAAGTCTAGTTATGTACTATGGAGTCCATATCTTCTTTCATGGCTTGCTCCCACTTCTTCCTAGTTTCTACGTGCACTGCTTCTTCATAACATTCTGGTTCACCAGAATCAGTCAACAATACATAATATAATGAAGGAGAGTATCATTCAGGGGGTCTACTTATCTTGGTAGATCTTCTTACACCACTTTCAGGTGTTTGAGGTGCTTGTTGTTGTTGTGGTTGTTGTTCTAGTTGTTGATCATTATGATTTTTAGGCACCATCACTTTTCCTGTGTTCTCGTCAAGCACTATTTATTCTTTGTTTTATTTTTCCTATTTCTTTTCCTACAGCTGATCCTTATACAAAACCTTTTCATTGAATATGACATCTTTGCTCCTAATTATTTTGTGTTTTTCATAATCATAAAAGCGATAACCAAAATCATTAACACCATATCCAATAAAGGTACATTTCTTTAATTTTCCTCAAGATTTGTTGTATTTTCTTTATTAGTGTGGACAAAGGCTTCATAACCAAAAGTCTTTAAAAAAGAGTAGTTTACCTTTTTACTTGTCTATGCCTCCTCTGGAATACCACCATCCAAGGAACTTGAAGGCCCTCTTTTGATTAGATAAACAATAGTATCTACAACATCTACCCAAAATTGTAAAGGAAATCCTACATGCAATCTCATGCACCTTGCAGACTCCATGATTGTCCTGTTCATCCTTTCTGACACACCATTTTCTTGTGGTGTTCCTGGAACTATTTTCTCTCTACGAATTCGATTATCTGAATAGTACCTATCAAACTCTTTGTTGCAATATTCACCTCCATTGTCTGATCTGAGACACTTCAACCTTTTTCCTGTCTCATTTTCCACCAAAGATTTCCATTTCTTGAAAGTGCCAAATACATCAGATTTATTTTGAATAAAATAAATCCAAGTTTTTCTGGTTGCATCATTAATAAAAGTAACATAATAATGAGAGCCACCAAGAGATGATACATGAGCAGGTCCCCATACATATGTATGCACAAGCTCTAATTTTTCGCTCTTCTTTTCTTTCCCAACTCTAAGGAATTTCCTCTTTCCATTTTTCTTCCCCTAGTTTCTGTAGTCAAAGCATTGCTTGATGTCTCACCGAAGCTTTTCCATCACATCTCCTCGCTAAGGATTGCACCGATAACATCATCAAACTTTAAAGTACTAGATCTAGAGATAGAGTGACTAATGGCCATAACTAAACCATTTCAACTTTCTGGAAATAAGCACAGAAATAACAGAGCTCTAAATTCATCATCAAAAGTTACCCCTACAAAACTTAACTGACTAGTAACTGTATTAAACTCATTTAAATGATCAGCAATAGATCCACCTTTTGACATCTTCATATCAAATAAATGCTTCATAAGAAATACCTTATTTGAGGCCAAGGGTTTTTCATATAGTTTGGCGAATGTTGACTTTAAACCCTCTATTTTTGTTTCCTTTGAAATATTAAACACTACCAACACTGCTAGGCACAACCGTATTATTCCAAGTGCTTTTATGTCGAGAATATCCCATTCTATGTCTGTCATACTCGTCGGCTTCTTTGTCTTTCCACTCAATGGTTGGTATAGATCTCTCTGGTACAAATAATATTCCATCTGCATCTTCCATAGCTGGTAGTTTTAGCCATTAAAATTTTCAACCCTGAACCTACCATCTTCTGCGATTGCTCCCACTCGAACCATGAACCCTTCTCTCCTGCAAGTTTATTAGCCAAAAAGACCTTAAGCTCTGATACCAGTTGTTAGAGAATTATATATTACAGAGCAATGGAATACATAAAATATTGCATAAATATAAACACAGAAAATGCATAAAATAAGAGAGAGACAGATATACGTGTTTCACCCAGTTTGGGCTACATCCATGGAGAAACAACCAATCCTTCTTTTTATATTATCCAGGAAACTGAAGAGATACAACCTACTGTAGATCTGCTGTAATTCCCTCTTCACTCTAAATCTCCTCTCTCTTCCTCACTTAGAATAAAGATATACATAGACGCAATACAATTCTCTCATATATAGTGAGGGGTTGCCTTCTAAGGAAAAACCCTAAATTAAACATAACTTCTACCATCAGATCTTCTCCTAATGAACGACCTAGATTGAATATGAAATTACAACATTTTACAAGGAAATTTTACATCTATTCTTAGCTTCGGAGGCGTTGCCCCCGATCCCCCCACCAGGGCGGGGGGCTCCCAAAGGTCGTAGCCCCCCTCCCCTAGACCCCCCTTGCAACAAATATTTTATGGGTGGTGTTGCCACCCCATTACGAACTGGGGTCCAATGTGGTGATACCTTTGAATACAGAAGATAATTAGGCTCCACACCCAACGAAGGAAAGAACAAATTTTCTCAACAAGGGTTCATTGTTTCTTAAGACTGTGCCATGCATTGAGGGAGACTTGAAAGGACAAGGCTTAAGTGCTGAGAGGGACAACAATGATTAGTGGAAGCAATACCAAGCCTTGTTATTTCTCCATGTAATGATCTTAAGGGAAGGCCTTTATGGCAACACAATTTTCTTCAAAAATGGATCACTATTCATTTGGATTGCACTTTTCCCTCTATGCTAGCATAGTTTGACCCAACAATGGCTGCTTCTTTATCTGGAATGTGATTTTCACTTAGGGAAGCCATATGAAGGAAGTCACTTTTCTTAGGAGGGTTTTCACTGCATTAAGGGGATAAGAGGGCCTTTGCATTGCATATTTTTCCTTTGAAATAGGATGGAAGGGGCCCATGTTGTTGGCTAGGAGTGATTTATGTTTCATGTAAATCATGGGTGATGAAAACTCAATGTAGTGAGTCAGTATGAGCCACAAGGGTTAGGTGACTACCCTTGGAAGGTTCATAATGTGTAGTGATTTGAGGTGGTCTTGTAGAGGAATTAGAACACAAGACTTGGAGATAAAGGTTGAATCAATGAGACCCATGAATAGGTTATGCTCATCACCTAGTAAGAGGGCTAGTGCCTTTACAACTTGCAATGGGAAGGAGTACCACAAAGAGCTCCAAAATGGCTAAGTGTGGGACCAATAGAGTAAATGAGGGAAATTGTTTGAATAAGACACAAAACACCAATAAAACACATGAATGGGTCATCAATAAAATCTTGGAGAGTAAAATATACTCATGAAAAATAGTCACACCTTGAAACAACATTGAAGTGACACTTATTTCTAAGTGCAATAGTTGAAATGACACATTGTGACACTTAGAATACAAGTTGCAATAGAAATGCCGATTGAGAACCAAAAGGTGTGCTAAGCTATAGAAATGTGTCTAGTACATATTCTAATCATATCTAGGACCATGTAATGCAGAAGGATGAACTAGAACAAACTTTGGTGACATGCAAAGGTGCGACACATGTAGGAGTGAAAACAACAAAAGAGACAACAAGAAAATATGAAAATTATAATTGCAAATGCAAAAGACATTGACAATGAAACATGATAGAGAGAAGATAACATAAAAATGAAACTTGTTAGAGTGAAATCAAGAAAAAGTGTCAGTCATGAACATGAAAATGACACTTGCAAAAACAAATGTGCACATAAGCGACATTCGGGAAAACTCACCAAAATAGAAGTATAATTGCAATTGAAGTGAGGGAGATTGTAAACGGAAAGTGCACACTCATCATCAGCATGAATAAAACATTTCATAGGCACTATCTTAATAGATTGTTTAGTTGTTTTTCAAGATTTCATAAAGGAAGTGCATTTGTAAATTCATCACAGGCTGATCATGTGTAAGAAAGTGACTTTGATAGTTAGAAACTAGGAAGAAGACTTAAACAATTAGCACAAAATGAATTGAAAATGAAGTGAGCATAGATGATAGATCATAATATCAATGGTAGGCTCCAAAATTCAAGTATAGGAAATTTTTTGGAGGGTATTGATCATAGTGTCTACAGGGTGTTGAAGGTTTTTTGAGTTCGATATGGTTTGATGGAAATAATATAATGCTCATAGGTACGCTTGCTTCAAGTGAAAAATGGTGACATTGACAAGCCTATGTTGTTGAGATGGTGATCATGACAGAGGTATGTTGGAGAGGTGATGATGACAGAGTTTCAAAGATGACTTAAGAGGTTGTGATGTAAGAGGATGTGACACTAGGTGAAGAATTTTTATATTTTCCTAGTTTAGGGGATAGACGCAGATTAGAGTCTATTTTCCAGCATCCACATTCTAGATTTACAGTGGAGTATCAACATCTAGAGCCCAAATTTGCAGTGGGTAACCAACGTTCATGTTATATAGTGGGTAAAGGAAAATCTAGGCTTTGGATTTTGTAATCATTAAAGTTGGCTTATATTTGTGCATGTTGCTTGAATATTTCAAAGCTCATTTTATGTGTTTGAATATTCAAAAGTTGTAATCTGACCTTGAAATGCAAAGAGGAAATATTTTCACTTCATATTCCTAAATGGAATACTAATAGTCAATAAACTATGTCTATAAAATATGTGAAGGCAAAGATGGTTGGTAAGCTTTTGGTTGGAGAGCTGTTGTGAGACTTTGTTCATGAGTTACCTGGCATAAATATAAAGAAGAAGAGAAGTTGATGTGAAATAGAGTTGATGAAGAGAAGGCATAGACAAAGATATGGAGATATGTATGTTGTAAGACTAGGTAATCCAACATGTTAAAATTTTTATGTACCTTGGGATTGTTGTCCCCTTTCAGGTAGTAACCTAAAAAAGAGTAGGTTGGATCTTGTTGAAGTGAAAGTAGGAGCTTTTAAGAAATTTTTATCTTGTAGAACAAATTGAGGTAGGAGCCACCTATAGGTAGAATCCTATAAAAAATTATTGTAAGAGGGAGTAGGAGCTTCCCATATAGTTGTAGCTTGAAAAATAACAGAGAGGTTGGAACCTCCAAAATATGATGTCATAGAGGAAGTTGGAGCTCTCCCTTGCATCGTACAAAAAAAAAATTCATGGTTTTATACCTTTATGGGTTTCCACTTATATATGGTATCCACATGTGTTGATTTTGTAGGATTATTTTTATGTTGTGGTTTACATGTTAAATGTTGTTTATATGTTAATCTACTACTCATATGATGTACCTATTGATGTGTTAAATATATTACTCATATGATGTATCGTTGGTCTTTTAATAGTTCAACTAATCATTTAAAATAAAAGTAGAAACACAATTTGATATTTATGAATGCACTATATTGATTCACACCCCTCTTAGTATAGTCAAGTTTCCGAAAATTAGTATCAAATTTGTTTCCTTCAATATCAACTTAACTACTAGAAGCTAGACCTGGTTGAATCATGGATTATCAAAGTGTACTTATGCTCAGTACTACAAACTTTCAAGAATGGAGAGAGAAGGTAAAAGTTGAATTGATAATTTATGGACTTGATGTCTGGAAATTAGTATGTGATGGGTATAATCAATATTCCCCCTTAATGTAAGAAACAAAATGTGGAATTCCAACCTAAATATGTGATTCACAACAATATTCATAATATGGATCTTGAGATGGTAATATATAAAGTAATATGGGATATATTATAGGTCATTCATGAAGGTGAAATTAGTAGCAACAATGTAAAAAAAGAAAAAATAAGAAGAAGAAGAAGAAGAAGAAGAAGAAGAAAAAGAATGCCTCTCAAAGAGAGAGTGTTAAGTCGACTGAGACCTATTCTTCTAGTGTGAGAGTAATTGATTACCGGGAGGAGAATAAATACGAATAACAAGACAAGCTTGACTCATACTTGGTTGAAATAGAAAGACTTGCAATTGAAAACAAAGATCAAAGAAATTGCCGCAAATATGTGATGAGAAAGAGAATGAGTACAAGAAAGAAATCATTAGTCTAAGGATACAATTAAAAGAAGCTAGAAGAATTGAAAAGGTGATCAATAGGAAACTAAAGGAAAGAGAGAAACATGTTCAAATATTAGAAGTTGAGTTTTTTTCAGCAAGAAATGAGTTAGATGAAAAGAGTAGATGATATGGAAAGTTAGAAGCGGAGGTTCCCTCCATGAGAAATATGTCATAAAATAAAAGTAGCTGAAAGGTAGCCACAAAATATGATGAATAAATACCAAAAATGGAAGTAGGATAAGCTAGCATAAGCATCATAAAAAATAAATGCAAGCAACAAAATCATCAGCAAAAGAATGAATCAAAGAAAGTGTCATTTGCAAGAAGGATATTTTCTCCCTTCAAAGATGTTATTTGTTTCTCATGTCATAAAATTAGGCATGTAGCAGCATAATGTAATAATAGTCAAATGAAGGTTCCCCAATTTAATATGCAACAAAAAATGAAGTTCTATTGAACAAACAAACAAATAAGACCATTCCCTATGAGAAGGTCATCAACCACCAGGTAAAAAAAAGAAAAAAACTATGCCTATTGTTATTCGTGCAATGATTTTGGACATAAAGTTGTTGATTGCAAGCAATATGTAAAGAAAATTAGGAATGGATATGAGAATAATAACACAAGAAGACAAGTATTTTCTTCCCTTTCTAAGTCACACAAGATGTTATAAATGTGACAAACTTGACAACATGGCCAAAGATTTCAAGCTACCCTACACCTTAAACATGTCTAGATAGAAGATGGAGGAGATTACTCAAAGCATACAATAAAATAAGATAGAAGGAAATACACATAATAGAAGGAAACCACAAAATTTTGGAAAAGAAAGAAATAACAACATGTGTCTTCAATGAAAAATTGAACTCAACATGACCTTTGTGGGATCTTTTCAAGGAAATGAAAGCAACCATGAGAAAAGAAGAATATGGTCAGTGTTAGAGCAACAACAACTTAGAGGGAGAGCATCCCCAACTGTTTTCCTTGAAGACATGACAAGCTAATAGATGTGATTCATAGGCTATGTGGTTTGTGAGTAAAATGTATTGCTGAATTGAATTCCACCATAAAGAATACCCATGCATGTGTGTATGGTTTCAAAGATGGGAAATCAACTTATGTAGATCTAAAGATGTTTTTAAAGCCCATTAAACTTGCAAATATACCACGTTCCTAATATAATTTGAAGTTATAGGGTGTATTAATGTCAAACCCCAAGTGATAGTATCTAAGAATTGGAAATGTTGAACATGAGGCAAAGGATTATGTGCTGGGTTTGGAATAATTTATTTGCAAAAATATAGGTTTAGAATGCTTTGAGATTATTATGCAAATAAGTAGGAAAATGAAATAAAATTAAGGTCAAAGTCTTTGAAGGAAAAAGTGATATTAATGAACTTTAGATCCAAAGAGAAAAATCTCAAAGGAATAGTGAGCACCACCTACATAACATATTTTACAAGAGATTTAGAGTGTCAGTAATAGAATAAAAGGAAAAAAAATCATATTCTCATGTAAAAAGTTAAAAAGGTTCGGCCAATCCCATCATGAGGAGAACCATCAACACCATTCAACATTCTGAAGGCCAATATTTGATATAAAGAGCTAACAAAAAAAAAATAAGTTCTTCACCATAGTCATTACTACTTTGGTGACTTTGGACACCACGGTCACATTCTCAACCATAATATACAATCTGAGTGAAAATATCTCTAAATTTATAAGTTTTAATGTTAAAAAGTAAAGAAAACTCTCCTGGTACTATAGAGAAAGAAATATACATACAAATTAGTGTTATTGGCATCCATGGAGAGATATGAGATAATTTAAATGGTAAAAGGAATGAAGAAGAACTTTATAAGCATTCATATCTGGTAATTTGGTGCATTCAACATAAACTGTCACATGAATAGAAACCAAAACCATATCTAATGCAGAGATTGGAGGGAACTCACACATAGACTATATGTCTAGCACATAGAGGTATCAATATATGTTACTTTCCTTGAATATGTTCATACATATGCTAATGTAGGGGAGCGAAGTCTATAAGTCATACAACTCATGATCTACCAGATCTATCTAGATTGTCAAACGATGCATAAAAAACCAGAACATGTGATGACACTCTTTCTCGTGTACCATAGAGACTCTAGATATAAAATTGATATATGTATAAATTAGGCACATATGTAGGGACCAAAGAATTGTTCCTACTCAACTCTTTGTAACAACATTCAATTTGTAGAGTAATAGTCATAGGGAAATAATAAACTAGCTCCAACAAAATAACAATGGCCTAAAATAAACCTTATTTTCAAGGAGCACGAATATTTGTATTGTAATGGAGTTTTTGTAATTGGAACGGATCTTGGTATGGAGTGGACCTTCATGAAGAATACAAAGTGTAACAATCACATGGTTGGATGGATAAAGAATTTGGATGCTAGATTAAAAACACACTGAGGATGTAGATAATGCACTAAGGATACATAGGCATGCTACAAGTGAAAAGTTTTGATGATATCGACAAAAAATGCATAATTTGGTCGACGAAAGTTCATTAAAAAACATTACAATTCCTGAGATGCTAGAAATGCATAAGTATGATGATGTGGATGGAATAATGCACAAAACATCTCCACGATGGCATAAATTTTATAAGACAAACCACCTTAGGTCAAAGATACATTATAAGATATAATAACATAGGCCAAAGACATGTTACAAATAAATTTTATCAATTGGTGTCCATAAATATGCATTAAGGCGCTCCTCTGAGCTTCTATGAAGAACAACTCCACATACTACAAATTTGATAGATAACTACAAGTAACAGGAATGGAGTTTGGTATAGAGCTAACTTGCATCCTAGCTCATTTTGTTATGGATACCCGCCTATTGACAAAGGAGAATATGTCTGAAAATGATCCATTTTGTGCTTCTAATCAATTGATAGGGCAAAGTGAGATTGACAAAGTGGTAACATTCCAAGGTAATTTGTGAAATTCTCAAAGAGTGATGGTTACCAGAGATTCAAATCTCTGCAAAATATCATCCTCAGAGGCACTAATATTGTGAAATTAGAAGATATAAAGAATAAATAGAGTCTAAAATACAATAGATTCTTAAGATTATAAAGAGTATGACTATGCTTTAGGTTTGTGGAGCGACCTAAGCTCTAAAACAAAGTGGCCAAAATATTGGGACAAAACACTTGAAGAAAATGAAGTTGATACACATACATGTAAAATAAGTGGTTGATAATGATGAACACTCTATCCAATTGTCCCATGAATGTATCAATGTTAATTTAGGCTTGTTTTCCATTTAGGACCTAAAACAATTTTAATTTGTCACATATGGAGGCAACGTCCCAGGTTGCAAAGTAAGAGATCCATGTTATAAATGCATAGTATTTATGTAAGACAACTTATTTTGTATATATTGGAATACACATGAGACACAAGAACTAAGAAAAGGATCTTAATGATATTTCAAAATGAAAACGATTGTTTCATGTTAGAGAGATTGCCCATACACTCAAAGTAGAAAATAAATGGCCACATTAGCAAGAGTCATTGCTTGTATTACGTGTTTAGAAGTGATGTTAGTACTATAGTCTATTGCTGATCTAGGTGGATATTGGTGGCCACCTACCTATTCTACCTAGACCTCGAGTTGATTTCATCAGTTTCGTTGATTATAGTAACATTTAATATTTTTAGAAGTTTTTGGGCTCTGAACGTTTAGAGTTGTTTTGACCCCCTAAATGGAATTCTTTTTTAGGTCCTTAATAGGACCATGACCATAGGTAGGGCATACGGAAAACCCTATATTAATCAAAAATATTTTTCCAAACAGGTATCATATGCGCCAAAAAAAGATCATATGACCAAGTTATGACCTCGGGAAGTTGGCTACCCAACTAACCCCAATAGGGCCCAAAAATTCTTGGTGTTTGATCACCTGGGGTTAGGGTTTTGGTTGTTTAGGGTTTTCCCTTGTTGTTCAATAATAAAAATGCACTTTAGCCTCGTTGTAACATGGTTCATATGCATGTATCCACCACATATCTTCTCAGAGATAAGCTACCATCCCGCAAGCTTGTTTACTTCCATTATGTATGTAAGCATATTTCAGTTCTTCGATATTAATGAAATGAAGTTTTAATTTTGTTGCATCTCGTTGTTTATGTTTGTATTCTTATTTTTTTTGTGTTCCTATATAATTTCATATCAGTGGTATCAAAGCAGTCTGATATTTCTTTGTTTTTCATTGCACGTCCCCTATGAGGTCAAGGTATAAGTATTGAAGGCAGAAATTGGTTAAACCTTTGCAAGACCAACCTCGCAAATCCTGATGGTCTCCCATTGTAGAAGTAAAGAAATGCAAAGGAGAAAGAGATCCTTTTAAAATATTGCTTGAAGAATCCCTCGAGCGACAGAGGAATGCGATGATGGATAACTTTGTCCAAATCCTTTGTTAGCTACCCACAGGCGACACATATTCATCCAACAACTACTCTGGAGGTGCCATTCCATTTAAGGTACAAGTCAACTTTGACATTCCCATATTTGAAGGAAATATAGATGAAGACATCATAGATAGATGGTTAAATCTGTTGGAAGGATAATTTTTAGTTCATGACTTTTCTAACCAAGAAAGGACTAATTTTTCACTTCTCAAAGTGGCCCCCCCATGTCAAGGACTGATGGAAAACCTATCATGAACAAAAGGATGAGAGTAACCCTCATTGTTTTTAGCTGCACCCACTTGGAACTCTTTCTGAGACACCATTTAGGAAAAATATTATGATGTTGGGAGCTATGAAGATAAATACATAAAGTGAACCATGTTGTGGCAGGGAAGGGGCCATGACATGCTAGAGTTCACAAATATTTTTCATACCATTCACACGAAGTTGGGTATCAGGGATTCTGAGTAGAATTTGGTACTCAAGTACTGCGACTATATACATAAGTACATTGAGGACACGATGAAGTTCCTAGACATCTCCTTTCTTGGCGTCGCCTATCGATACATTCTCAAGATCAAGAAAAAATTTAAACAAAAGAAGCGAAACTTTGGATCTACAAATATGAAGCAAGGGAAAGGCACCCCCAAAACAAATAACAAAGGACAAAGCCAATATTGGTAGACCCTGGAAAACTCGTTGAATCCAAAATAAAATAAAAACACCACAAAGACAAAGGACACTGGAAAATGGTGCGAGTTCCATAAAATCCCCACTCATAACACAAGTGAGTGTTGATCCAAGCAGTCACTGATGGATTGAGCTGAAATATTCTCAATTAGATGCATGTTTCGACTCTGAGTCAGAACTTGATGAGGGGAATGACAAAGGGAAGTAGATTATTGATGTGGATCTTAGCACCATCGTTGCCACCACTAAGATCCAAAATATTGAGCTTGAATATCTAGAGTAAGGGGAGTGGCTCTTCCACTCACAGATGTGGGTAAAGGGTTCTCTGATGTAGTTCATTGTTGACAATGGAAGCCAAAGGAAACTCATTTTAGTAGAGTTCGTGAAGCAGTTGGGCCTATTGAAAACATTACACACATAGTCATACACCATCAGGTGGCTTCACGAATGACAATATCTCTGCGTCAACCAACAATGTTGCCATCCTTAGAGCATCAAGCCCTTCATAGATGAGGTATTGTGTGATGTTTCTCCTCTTGGAGTGTGTGTTGTATTACTAGGCCAACCATACTTGTGGAAGCATCGTGCTGTGTATGAGTCTAGGCCTCGCATTGTTATTATTTCTCTGGGCAATAAGTTATACAAGATACTAGAGGTAGCCCTGGCTATTGCCATCTCTTTGATCTGTGTGAAGCAATGCAATAAGATCATTTCCCATACCGAGAAATTTATCTTCAGTATGATTCACCCTTAGGGAAAGAAGAAGATTGTGGCCACTTCCACGACCTCCAAACAAGGCTCCTCCACATGACAACAATAGACAGACAAGGCCGTGGAGTAGTACAGGGACATATGCACCTCACTCACAGGGGTACCCCTACACTGTCAAGTCAAGCACTCCATTGATTTGACCTCAAGCATGCCACTACCAACAAGACAATATACCGATGCTCGATTTTGGAGAACAATGAAATCAAGGCAGATCAGGAGCTTTTGTATAAAGGGAATATCATGCCAAGTTCATTACCTTGTGGGAGACCAATCATGTTGGTATGAAAGAAGGATGGGAAATGGATACTAGGTATTGACTATCAAGTACTTAATAAGATCATTGTTTGGAGTAGGTATCCAATCCCACAAATTGATGACCTTTTGGACCAACTCAAGGGCGAAAAGTATTTCAGTAAGATTGACATGATGTACGGTTATCACCAGGTACCAATCAAACCCTCTAATGTGTGGAAGATTGCCTTCAAATCCAAGGAGGGCCTTTTCGAATGGCTGGTCATGCCTTTTGGGTTGACGAATTCCCCTGAAACCTTCATGAGGCTAATGGATGACGTCTTGTGTCCCTTCACCAACTCATTCATGGTAGTGTATTTGGACGACATTTTGATCTTCAACTAAAGTTTGGAAGAGAAACTCCACCATATTTAATAGGTCCTCCAAACCATGGGACAACAAAAATTGCATGCCAATTTAGAGAAATGCACTTTTGGTATGACCTAGGTTCAATATCTAGGGTACATCATTGATGAACAGGGTGTGCATGTGGACCCAACCAATATACAATTTGTTTGGGATTGGCTAGCCCCAACCACTCTAAGAGAGCTATGCAACTTTCTCGGTCTTGCCAATTTCTACGGTAGGTTCGTGTTGGGGTTATCTCATCACTTGGCCTTTGATTAAATTCACCAAGGGTGGAGAAAAATAAAAGTTATATTGGTCTAAATCCCAATCGAAGGAATTTTCAAAGTTGAAACATCACCTCTGATTTGCACCAGTTCCTTCATTACCATACCATCAACAACCATTTGACATTGAGACAGATGCCTGCGACTATGTTATTGGTGCAGTTCTTACTCAGCAGAGGTAGTGAGACACTTTCATACATAGCTCTAAAGTATCCCACCTATGAAAAAGGGTTCATTCCATTATGCAAGCTTTCCGGCAATGAAAGCATTACATTATGGGGAAGGAAACAATCATCCACATAGACCACCGACCCTTGTAGTTCATATAAAGATAAGGAAAGTTGCAAAACAATCGCCATCATAAATGGTATACATACCTCCAAAATTTATATTTCAACATAAGTAAAAGAAGGGAAACACTAATAATGTTGTAGATTGCCTTAGTCGACTGCCGGTCACGGTGCTGACCACTGTGCTCAACTCTTGTGGACACGAGACTTCAGGGTGACCACATATTTATAAGAGTGATCCAGAATTAGGAAAAACATGTCATATGCTCTTGGAAGGAAAGGAAGCTCCTAATTTTCACCTTTAGGGTGCACTGTTATGCCACTTGGGACACCTATGTGTTCCTTAAAGCAAGCATGCCAAGATGATTTGGGAGGTGCACTATAGTTGGGTCACTGGAAATTTGGAGGTAGATAAAACATTGGCAATGTTGCAGAAGTATTTTTATTGGCTGAACCTTCAATGAGATGTTAGTAAGTACATTAGATCCTACACTGCCTGTGTCATTGCCAAGCCTACCATCAAGAAGCAAGGCCTATATACTCCTTTGTCTACTCCTAGTTGACCTTGGGAATCCATCTCCGTAGATTAAATGTCAGGCCTTCCTTCTACTAAGCATGTAAAATGAATGTGTTTTCATGGTCATCGATAGATTCTCTAAGATGTACATTATGGTGGCTTACAAGAAGAGTATCAAAATAGAAGCCACTGCTAAGATCTTCTTTGAATGAGTGTGGGTAAACTTTGGGATCCCACATTCCATTATCTCAGATCACAACAACGGGTTCCTGAGTACATTTTGGTCAAGCCTCTGGTACATTTTGGTTAAGCCTTTGGTCAATGCTGGATACCAAGCTCACTAATTCCACGTCCTTCCACCCCCAAATTAATGGCCAAACTATAGGTTTTAACCTTGTATAGAAATTACTTGCATACAAATTCTAAAAAAAAAAAAAAACAATGGAGAGAAAATAAAATATAAAACATATATACATAGATATTTTCCCCTGGATCTAAAACTAGGACTACCATATTGATTTTTCATTATATTCCTTTCATTATTAAAATACATATATATACATGTCAAAGAATTCATAAACTCCAATCCATTAACCTTGGATTAGAACATAACAGTAGTTCCCTTGAACCTATCTAAAAAATACCGTCATGCCCCAAACCATGCACAAAACCCATGCAAACAACCATAGGTAGGTCTTCCCTCCTAATATAGGGTCCAAAATAAAAAAAATCTGGGGCGCTGCCTTGGACCCCGTACAAGGGGACTACCATCCCCCTGAGACCCCCGACAAGGGGGTTTGCGCCCCCACTATGATCCCCCTACTGTGCTCGGCAGAACAAATAGGGGAACTGTCACCCCCCTTGTGGCCCCCAACGCAGGAGTTGGAGATAGTCATGAAAATAATGTGACACACACCTATCACAAACAAAGATCGTCAATAGGATGATCATGCACATTATGTGCATGTACAACGCACAACATTCACGCACATGCGATGAAAGCATCCTCTATGTCCAACACAGTTACAATAGAGCTCTCTATATCTCAACTGCTCATAGCCCCTTTTAGGTGGGATTTGGATTCTAGCCACTATGTCCCATTGATGTGGCCATACCATCTCTAGTTAGTCAGGAAAATTTGGCTCATGTCCTGGCTGAAGCTGACAGGGTTAACAACTTCATTGAGCGCATTCAACACATCTGCTAGTAGGTTCATGACATATTGGATAGATCCAATGCTAAGTACAAGCAGTTTCATGATCAACATCGAGTGCCACACAATTTCCAGGTGGGTGAAAATTTTTGGTTACATCTCCAGAAGGAGTGCCTCGCTCGACCCCACCACAAACTTCACCCGCTATGATATGTGTTTTACACCATCATCAATATTTTAGGGGGAAATTCCTTTGAGCTCAGCATTACACCATTCATTGGCTTGCACCTAGTCTTCAATGTGGACCGATTGCAACCATACGTTCCCCCGTTGTTGGACACATCTAATGTTGCTAAGAGACTGCACCAACATAGATCAACCCTAGATGCACCAAACATGCCACAACTAATAGGATCATGGAAACATAGATCATTAACACTCTCCAACAGAGGATCCATCTTTATCGAGTCATCAAAGAAGGCCAACTCCTTCACTAGGGAAAGTGGTACACTAGGGATCAAGTTCAACAAAAATTTCCTCACCTCATGGTAGATCTGCATGCAATGGGGACCATTTCTTCATACGGTGGGAGGACTAATCTAGGTGGATATGGGTGTCCACCTTCCTATTCCACCTAGAACTATAGTTAGTTTCATTCTTTTCCTTGATTATAGCAACATTACTATTTTTAACAATTTGTTCAGGTCTAGAACTTCCAAAGCTATTTTGACCCCATAAATGCTGTTTTTTTTAGGTACGTAGTAGGCTCTTAGTCATAAGAAGGGCTTCCTGAAAATATTATATTACTCAAAGAGATATTTCCAACCAGGTATCGTACATGGAAAATGGAGATCATATGACCAAGTTACAGCACCAAGAAGTTGGTTGCCCAACTAACCTGAATGGGGCCCACAAACGCTTGGTGTTCCATCTCCTGGGGTTAGGTTTTTGATTGTTTAGGTTTTTCCCTTATTGTTCAATTAAAAAAAATTTCCTTGAGCCTCATTGTAACATAGTTCATAGGCATGTAGCCGCCACATATCTTCTTAGAGATAAGCTACCATTGCCCGAGCTGGTTTATTTCCATTTTGTATGTAAGCATATTTAAGTTCTTTGATATTAATAAACTTAATTTTATTTTTGTTGGATCTTGGTGTTTATGTTTGTATATGTATTCTATTTCATTCTTGTATAATTCCAGATCAGTTGTGATGTTGAGTTGGTGAGGCAAGTGTGAATGAGATGAAACCTAGAACAAATGCACTTGTTGTTTTTGCAAATGGTGAAGCTTGTTATTTTCTTCATCATCAACATTAATAATCTTCTCCATGTTTTTTTTCATTGTAATATTTCCTTTTATGTCAAAGGAAAAGTGATTTTTAGGGATACAAAAATAAATCTAATCAATTTATGTTGCCAAGAACAATAAGCTATAATTTGATGAGACAAGAAGAGTTAGTCATTTAGAAAAGTCATTCAAATAGCAAAACATTTTGCAAGTGTTTTGTTAAAACTCCCAATGCACTTGCCATTGACATCAAAGGGGGAGTTAAGTAGAGGTTAGGAGAAATAAGGAGATATATGATTCCTAGGAAAAGAGGGGGAGGAGCAACGTTTTTCCATAAATGATAAGGGGGAGATTATTAGTGAAGTTATAAATGATGGAAAAGGGTGTTGAAGGTATGATTGAGTTGGATATGGTTTGATTCATATAGTTTGATTATCAAAGATATGATTTCATCAATTGTAGATAATGTGATGTTGACAAGTCTATGTTGTTGAGCTGGTGATGATGATAGAGCTATGTTGCAAAGGTGATGATGAAAGATTTGCAAAGATGCCTTAAGAAGTTGTGATGCAAGAGGATGCAAAACTAGGTGAAGAATTTTTATTTTTCCCTAGTTCAAGGGACAAATTCAAATTAGACTTTGGCTACTAGCATCAAAACCTAGATTGACAATGGTGTATCAACATCTTTATCTCAAATTTAGAGTGTGTAACAAACATTTGTGTTCTATATTATAGATAAAGAAAACTTTGGGTTTTGGCCTTTTTAGTCATTAAAGTTAGTTTTCTTTAATTCTTGTTTTTTGAATATTTCAAAACTCATTTTACGTGTTCTAATATTCAAAAGTTGAAATAGTTTAGAAGAAAATAGATAACCCTGGAATGTAAAGAGGAAATATTTTCACTTCATATTCCTAAATGGAATACTAATAGTTGGAAAACTATGTTTATAAAAGGTGTGTTTTTGGAAGGCAGAGATGGTTGGTAAGCTTGTTGGTTGGATATTTGTTGTGACACCCTATTTATGAGTTACTTAGAACAAAGACAAAGAAGAAGCAAGCTTATGGGAAGAAAATTTGAGGAAAAGAAGGAAGAGACAACTAGATGGAGGTATGTAGAGTTAAATACCAGGTAAGCCAACATGTTAAAATTGTTATGGACCAAGGGATTGTTGTCTCCTTTTACGTAGTAAGTTGAAAAAGTTCATGTTGGAGCCCGTTGAAGTGGAAGTAGGAGCTTCTAAGAAAGTTGTAGGTTGCAAAATAAATTTAGGTAGGATCCCCCTATAGGGAGAACATTGCATAAAATTAATGTTAGAAGAAATAGGAGCTTCCCAATAAGTTGTAGTTTGCAAAATAATAGAGAGGTTGGAGCCCACAAAAGTTGATGTAATAGAAGTTATGGGAGATTTCCCTAGCATCACAATAACTGAAAATTCATTGTTTTCTCCCTTTATGGGTTTCCACTTATATCTGGTGTCCACATGTGTTGATTTTTTATGTTGGCTTTTATGTTGTTGTTTACATGTTAAGTGTTGTTTGTGTTAAATTTGTTGTTCATACGATGTAACTATTTATGTGTTAAATTTGTTGCACTTATGATGTACCATTGGTCATTTAATATTTTGGGTAATAATTTAAAGGAAAAGTAGAAACATAAATTGATGTCCATGAATGAATTATATTGATTCCCCACCCCTCTCAATATAGTCAAGTTTCCAATAAGTTATAGTCACAGAGGTTAAATCAAGCAAACATGTACTAAATCTATAATTGATATATTTACTTTCTCTAAGATCTGGATTATCATTATCTAACACATCATCTGCTACTTCTTCCAAGCAAGAAATCATGTTCTCTAAATTCATGGAAGTCAAGAATAGAAATGCTAAACTAAGACCAAAAAAACTATAGCAAGCTTTGGAAACATGTCGTAGATTCACAAACTAGATTGTTATCAACCTTAGACTATTAAAAGGGTCAGCTCCAAATAACAATCTTAGAGCCAAAACCCTGGATCATTAAGACTATAGATGATTGCAAAGCTATCAAACTCATGATTGACCTACAACATATCCATGTGATTTATCAAATGGACCTTCATAGAAAAAATGGTTGATGGTATGTAAAAGTCTATCATGATCAGGTGCAAGTGTTGCTAGACTTGAAAATTCACTAAGTTAAATAAGTAGCATAAACATGAAAATATTTATATAAGAACTAAACAAAAGAAAATAAATAACTTGTGAACATTATTATTAAGATATGAACAAATCGAAATGATTCAACCTCAATTTAGGAATTGATAAAGTCAAGTGAAAAGGATATCAAGGTGTTGAGGAAGAAGCTTAATATGCTAGTTTTGTAGCATGTGAAATCTTCAAGATTAGAAGAGATGAAAAAACATAAGCAACTACTATCACTAATTATTGAACTAAATAAGCAGTTGGAAAAGCTTGAGGTTGAAACTAAAAGATTGTTAAAAGAAAAGGAAGAACATAAATTTATAGTAACAATATTAGAAATAATAGTAACAAAGTGAGATCCTTGAAAAAAATTAGCATACACAATGTCATCACTTAGCTTAAAGGATTGGGAAATCGAAAATTCGAAGAAAAAATTGAGACTAACCAATGAGGAGTTGGAAAATAAATATAATATTATTTTTTGTGAACTTAAACAAATTCCTTCATTGCAAAGTCATATTGGATGGTATAAGAAGAAATTGATTGGAAAACAACCATTAATAGAAACCTTAAGGATACTATGGATAGATATTTTTAATTATATTTTAGATATATGGGAATCATTTGAAGTAAGTGATCATGAAACAAACTTATTGAAAATTGTAAAAAAGGAAACATAAGAGATGGAGCAAGAATTAGGGAGTAAACCATCAATAGAAAAATGAGTGATTTAGTTTCTCAATGCCAAAGGTGATGAATAGATCAAATTATTAGGGGCTCATGATAGAACTGGATGGGTATTAGAAATTAATCATGTTATCATTAAATGGAATTTTGTCTAGCACATGGAGGAGAAGTGTAAGTTGGCTCAAAAGAAAATTGATTCATTCAATAATAAGTTTAATTTTTAAGAGGAATGTGTATGCCTTCCTATTGAGACTCAAATGGAAAATTACTAGCTTTGGATGCATATAAAGTAATGTTAAATAGTTGTGGCGTAAATGATGCTAAATTCTCTAATATGTGAGGAGCTTTGAAAGGCGAGCATATTGCGGAAAAGCTAATGAATAATTTTTACATTCACTATGAGGTAAGATCACTTTTTCATATTAATCAAAATTATCAAAGGTATATTGACATGGATTCAAGTGATAGGAAATTTATATCGTACAACTATTCAACTAGGTCAAATTAGGAGCTAATTGATAATCTAATATTGTCAATTAATTAATTACTTTAATAGAATCTAGGAAAAGGCCATGGGTGCAAGCTCAAAATTGTATTGCATATTAAATTTATATTTTAATGTTTTAGATCCTATGTTTCTTGATTTCATAATAAAACATTGTTTTGTATTTTTGTATAAAAACTAGAAAATGATTCAAATCAAAAGTTAGATTTTAGTGAAAATGACGACGTGTAATCAATATATTTTGAATCATTTTACTTTCACATAGCTTTTGCAAGGGAATAATTAATAGAACTATCTAATAGACTACTAACATAATTACTCAATTGCCTTTATCGTTGCTAAATGTCTCGTTGTAGTATGTCAAGCTCACTAAATCCAATGAAAATGTTGAATACAAGTTATGTTTTGTGAGGATAAAACAACATTCTATTTCATGGTAAATTATTAATGAATTTAGTTACAATATTTACTTATAATAAACTATAAATTACATTTAATGAAAAAAGAAACAAAAAAATAATAATAAAACAAATTGACAAGAAACTAACAGATGATTTAATGTTGTATTGTTATACCAAGAAATTTGAACAATGTAAATGATCCAGGTGGATATTGATGGCCACCCGCTTATTCCACTTGGACCCCCACCACTGTTTCTTTCAATTTTTCAATTTCCTTAATTGTAGTCAATTTACTACTTTTGTTAATTTTTCATGTCCTGAATTTCTTGAGTTGTTTTGAGGCCTTAAACAACATTTTTTTGGAAAATGGGCATGCATGAGTATTTTTCCCATGTTTGTGGTCGAAATTTCTATTCCTCATATAAATATTTCTAATGAGGTATTGTGCACATCAAACGAAGATCATATGCCAAATTTATAACCCTAGGAAGTTGATGTACCAATTTACCCAAACAGGTCCCATAGTTTTGGCACTTCATCACCTAGGGTTAGGTTTTTGGATGTTTAGGGTTTTCCATTATTTCTCAATAATAAATAGGCCTTCAAGCCTCATTGTAAAAAAAATTAGATGCATGTATCCACTACATCTATTCTCAAAGATAAGCTACCATCAGTCGAGCTAGTTGATTTCCGTTTTGTTTGTAAGCATATTTCATGTCTTTGATATTAATGAAGTGAAGTTTTATTTTTGTTGCATCTCTGTATTTGTGGTTATATCTATATTTTTTGTGTTCCTATTTAATTTTGGATCAATGGTATCAAAGCGGTTTACTCTTTCTCTATTTTTATTTGCATGTCCCCAAAGAGGTAAGGGTATAAGGAGTTAAGGCTCAAAGTAGTTAAACCCTTGCAAGAATAGCCTCGCAAACCCTGATGGATTCCCATGGCAGAAGTAAATAAAGATGAGGGATTAGGAGATCCTTTCAAAATATTGCTCAAAGAATCCCTCGAGTGATAGAGGAACGTTATCATGGAAAAATTTTCCCCGACCCTTCAACCACTACCCATGGGCAACACATCTTCTTCTGGCAGCCACTCTGGGAGCGCCACTCCCTTTAAGGTAGAAGTTAACTTTTACATACCCATATTTGAAGGTCAGATAGATGTGAATGTCGTAGATAAATGGTTTAATCTGCCAGAAGGATATTTCTTGGTTCATGACTTTTCTGTTGAGAAAATATTACTCTTGCACTCCTCAAAGTCACCCTACATGTCAAGGATTGGTGGGAAACCTATTGCAAGAAGAGGGACGAGAGGGAATCCTCACTATTCTCAGTCATGCCCACTTGGAATTATTTCTGAGACACCATCAAGAAGAAGTATTACCCTGTCAGGAGATATAAAGATAAATACATAAAGTGGATCACGCTACGGCAGGGAAGGGACCTAGATGTGCCAGAGTTCTCAAATAGTTTTCGTAACCTTCGTACAAAGTTGGGTATCAAGGATTTCGAGCGAAATTTGGTACTCAAGTTCTATGACTACCTACATAATTACATCCAGGATTAGATGAATTCCTAGACATCTCCTCGCTCGGTGCTGCTTATTGATACACTATCAAGATTGAGTCAAAAATTAAATAGAAGAGGCAAGAGTTTGTATATGTGAATCCAAAGCAAGGAATGGTGCCCCCAAGCTATAGAACAAAGGACAAATCCAAGGTGGGGTGACCCAAGACAACCCGTCGAACCCATAAGCAAGAAAAACACCACAAAGATAAAGAAAGACATGGGGAAATGGTGTGAGTTCCATAAGATCCTCACTCACAACACAAGTGAGCATCAGACCAATTAGTCATTGGTGGCCAATTTGAAGGCTTATAAATTAAATGCATGTTCCAAATCTGAGTTAGAACCTAACAAGAGGAATGACAAAGGGAAGAAAATTATTGACGCGGAGCCCAGTGCCACTGTTTCCACCACCAAGATCTAGAATACTAATCCTGAATATCCAGAGGAGGGGGAGCACCTATTCCATTCCTAGATGTGGGTGAAGGTTTATCCACTATAGTTCATTGTTGACAGTGGGAGCCAAAATAACCTCATTTCACCAGAGGTTTTGAAGCGGCTGACCTCAATAATATACCATCGGGTGGCTTAACCAAGGGTGAGATCTCAACGTCAACCAAGAGTGTCAAGTTCCCTACATCATTAAACCCTTCACATATGAGGTACTCTATGATGTTGCTCCTCTTGAAGTTTGTGATGTGTTATTAGGAGAAACATACTTGTGGAAGTGACATTTGGTGTATGAGTCTAGGTCTCACACTATTATTATTACTTTTGGAAATAAGTTGTATAGGATACTGGAGGTAGAACATACCTACTTCCATTTATTTGATCACTATGAAGAAATGTAGTAAGATCCTTTCCCAGATTGATAAACTTGTTTTCCTTATGATCCACTCTCAAGGCAAGAAGAAGATTGTGCCCACTGCCTCCAAATAGGGCTCCTTTGCTTGACATCAGCGAATGGACAAGGTCATGGAGGAGTACGGGGACATCTTCACCTCACCCATAGGGGTACCTCTACACTGTCAGGTAAAACACTCCATAGATATGATCCTAGGCTTGATGCTACCCAATGGACCGATCTATCGATGCTCTGTTCTAGATAACGATGAAATCAAGAGGCAGATTTAGGAGCTGTTACAGAAATGGTGCATCAAGCTAAGTTGATCACCCTATGGTATCTCGATTATGTTGGTATAGAAGAAGGACGAGACTTGGAGACTCTATATTGATTATCGGGCACTGAATAGGATCACTGTCTAGAATAGGTATCCAAACCAACAGATTGATGACCTTATAGACCAATTCAAGGGGGCCAAATATTTCAGCAACATTGACTTGAAGTTCAGTTATCACCAGGTACTAATCAAATCCTCTGATGTGTGGAAGTCTACCTTCAAATCCAAGGAGGGCCTTTTTGATTGGATGGTCATGCTTTTTATGTTGAGGAATGCCCACACAAGCTTCACAAGGCTAATGGATGACATCTTGTGACCCTTCACCAAATCATTCATGGTGGTGTATTTGGATGACATTATGATCTTCAACCATAGTTGGGAAGAGCACCTATTCCATATTAGATAGGTCCTCCAAACCCTGCGGCAACATAAGTTGTGTTCCACTTTGGAGAAATACACTTTTGGTATGACCTAGGTTCAATATCTTGGGTACATCATTGATGAGAAAGGTATGCATGTGGACCCAACCAAGATACATGTAATTTGGGGTTGGCTAGCCTCAACCACTCTAACAAAGCTCCAACACTTTCTAGGTCTTTCCATATTCTACCACATGTTCATGTTGGATTTCTCTCATATCATTTGGCCTTTGAGTCATGTCAGCAAGGGATGAGTGAAATAAATTTTCTTTTGGTCTGAATCCCAACAAAAGACATTTGCTGAGTTGAAGCATCACCTCTGCTCTACACCAGTGCTCACATTACCATACCTACAACAACTATTTGAGATTGAGACAAATGCCTCCATCTGTGCTATTGGTGCAGTTCTTACTCAACAGGGGCATCTAGTGGCATATCATAGTGAGACACTTTGAGACACAATCTGAAGGTATCCCACCTAGGATAAAGATATGTATTCCATTGTGAAGGTCTGCTGAAAATGGTATAATTACATTCTGGGGTAGGAAACAATCATCCACATAGACCACCGACCCCTATAGTTCATATAGACATAGGGG
This sequence comes from Pinus taeda, assembly GCA_000404065.3. NCBI lineage: Eukaryota > Viridiplantae > Streptophyta > Pinopsida > Pinales > Pinaceae > Pinus > Pinus taeda. The sequence goes on along the minus strand of APFE031121155.1, from coordinate 28,043 downwards.
AAGTTGCAAAATCACCACCATCAGGAATGGTCCGCATACCTACCACAATTCCATTTGAACATTAAGTACAAGAAGGGCAACACCAAAAAAGTTGTAGACTGTCTCAAATGACCACCAGTCATGGCACTGACATTGTACTCAACTCTTATGGGTATGAGATTGTCGGGTGGCCGCATCTTTACAAGAGTGATCCAAAATTTAGCAACACATACTAAACACTCTTGCAAGGCAAGAAAAATCCAAATTTTCACCTCCATGATGCACTGTTGTGCCACCTGGGACACCTCTGTGTTCGTTCAAGGGAGAGTTCCAAGATTATTTGGGAGGCACACTACAGTCAGGTCGCTGGACATTTTGGGGTAGATAAAATAGTGGCAGTCTTTCATAAGTATTTTTATTGGTGAACCTTCAACAAGATGTGGGGAAGTACATCAGATCCCGCACTTCCTACGTCATTGCCAAACCGACCATCAAGAAGAAATGACTATATACTCCTCTTCCTCCTATTAGTTGGCCTTGGGAAGCAATCTCCATGGTTTACATGTCAAGCCACCCTTCTACTAAGCATGGAAATTACTACATTTTCGTGGTTGTTGACAGATTCTCTAAGATGGCCATTCTGGCAACCTGTAAGAAGAGTATCACAACAAATCCATTGCTAAGCTCTTCTTTGAAAGAGTGTGTGTACACTTGCATTAGGGGAATTTTGAGGTATAAAATAGGCCTCCTAAGGAAATTATAAAATAATATTGGAAATAATAAAATAAGATTAGATTACATCATCACATTTTAGAGGGAAAAAATAAAAAACTATTTTTTGAACTTGTATTTCCAACTTATCTCCTTACTCAAATTTCGAGCAACAATACTTGTTGGATGCAAAATTTGATTCCTCATCCAAGGAGTACCCATGTTGCGTACTTTTGATGAACCTTGTTACATGAAAAATGAAAAATACATGAAAAATGTGATTGCAATCACATTTTTTCATACATTTATCATTTTTCATGTACCACGGTCCATCGAAAGTATGCAACATGGGTACTTCTTGGATGAGGAATCAAATTTTACATCCAATGAGTACTCCTGGTTGAAATTTGAGTAAGACCTTAGAGAGATAAGTTGAAAATATGAGTTGAAAAAGTAGTTTTATTATTTTATTATTTTTTAAACTTTTTACTTTTTTACTCCAAAATTGGTGAATCATCCCCCATGGTTGACATCATCATCTTGAATCTTATTGGTTCTTATAAAGTTTAGTTTGGTTATACATTTTTCTTAGGAGGCCCATTTTAGACATCAAAATTCCCCTAATGATGAGTTGATAGTCCATTATCTCAGATTGGAACAACATGTTCCTAAGTACATTTTGGTCAAGTCTCTAGTTTATTCTCAATACCAAGCTCACTAAGTCCACAACTTTCCACCCCTGAATTGATGGCCAAATAGAGGTCATCAACAAGATGATCGTACACATACTATGCATGTACAACTCAAAGCATCCATGCACATGGGACAAAAGCCTCCCCTATGTCCAACACAACTACAACAAATATATCCATATATCAACTGGCCACAACCCCTTTCAAGTGGGGTTGGGATTGTAGCCACTATGTCCCATTGATATGGCCCTACCATTTGCAGCTACTTAGGCAATTTCAGTCGATGTCAAGTCCAAAGATGACAGGGCTAACAACTTCATTGAGCGCATACAGCACATCACCCATCAATTCCATGACATATTGGACAAATCCAATTCTAAGTGCAAGAGGTGACATGATCAACATTAGGTGCCACACAAGTTCCAGCTGGGTGACCAAATTTGGCTACATTTGCAAAAGGAGCGCCTTGCTAGGCCCACCATAAGATTTGGATGCTCCGATATGGGTCGTATATCATCACCAAGTCTATAGGGGACAATGATTTTGATATGAACATTCCACCCTTCCTTGTGTTGCACCCAATGTTCAATGTGGTCTGCCTTCGACCATACTTTCCACCATTACTAGACACATCTGACATTGCAGAACAAATTACACCAACGGAGTTAAACCTAGACTGCATGTAACATGCCACAATTGATCAGATCATGGAAACATATATTAAGAACACTCACTATTATAGGATCCAATTTTATTGAGTTGTCAAAGCAGGCCAACTCCTTCACCAGGGTAAGTGGTTGACTAGGGACCAGGTTCAACAAAAGTTTCCCCATCTCATGGAGGCACTCAACCCAATGGGGACCATTCCTTCCTAAGGGCGGAGGACTAATCTAGGTGGATATTGGTGGCCACTTTCCTATTCCACTTGGACCCCCACCACTATTTCTTTCAATTTTTTAGTTTCCTCAATTGTAGCACAATTTACTATTTTTGACAATTTTTTGGGTCCTGAACTTCTGGAGCCATTTTGAGGCCCTAAATGATGAATTTTTGGAAAATAGGAAAACATGAGACTTCAACTAACAATAGCAGTCAAAATATATATTCCTCAAATAGATCTTTCTAACGAGGTATCGCGTGCGTCAAATGGAGATTTTATGCCAAAGCTACGGCCCCACGAGGTTGATGTACCAATTTACCCAAACGGGGCCCATAGTTTGTTTGGGTACCATAGTTTTAGCGCTTCATCTCCTAGGGTTAGATTTTTGGATGTTTAGGTTTTTCCATTGTTTCTCAACAACAAATAGGCCTTTGAGCCTCATCGTAACATAGTTCAGAGGCATGTAGCCACCACATCTCTTCTCAGAGATAAGCTACCATTGCCTTGAGCTAGTTTATTTCCATTCTGCTTGTAAGCATATTTCAGTTTTTTGATATTAATGAAATGAAGTGTTATTTCTGCCCCATCTCTATATTTGTGTTATATCTGTATTTTATTGCATTCTTGTTTAAGTTCAGATCAGTAAACTATCAAACGGGAACTATAAGCTTAAAATGAGACCTTTAACAAAATTACTACAAAAAAACATGAAAAACAACCCGAAACAAAAAGTGTTGATGATGGAATAACGCACACACACATACACACACACACATATATATTTCCAAGGTAAAATTTCAACAATTTTCAAGCATGACATTTAAAAAATAAAATATCACATCTCTGAAAGCCTTAAAATTCCAACAATTTTCAAAACATCTATATATATATATATATATATATATATATATATATATATATATATATATATATATATATATATATATATATTAAGACAAATGAAATTAATGCCTTGCCTCCACCTAAGCCTGTGCCCCACAAGCCCTGGATGGGGTAATTGGATTACCCAGCCCAAGGCTCGTGGGGCGCGAGCCTGGGAGGGGGTGAGAGCCATGCAACTCCCTCCCCTTCCTAGGGTCGTGCCCCATGGGCCTTGGGCGTGGCAGTCTGATTATGTGAATTACACGGCCACACCCAAGGCTCGTGGGGTGCTACCCTCGGTAGGGATGGGAGTTGTGTGGCTCCCCACCCCATTAGGCTCACACCCCATAGTTCCTGGGCGGTGCAATTTGATTCCTAGAATTGGATCGCATCGCATAGGGCTCGTGTAGTGCATGCTTGGACATGGGCAAGGCTTTTAATTAATTAATTTATTTTTTCAATATTTTTTTTTTTTTCGTTTAATGGTTTTTTGAATTAATTTTTTTATTTATATTTTTTAAATTTAATTTTAATTGTTTTTTATTTTATTTAATTTTTTCTCATTTTTTTTGTTTTTTGTTTTTTGTTTTTTGTTTTTTCTTTTTTTTTTTTTTTTATGTTTAAAAACAAAATTAAAAGATTAAACAAAACTTCAACAAAAAAACCACATTTTTTTAATTAATTCAAAAATTCATTAAACAATAATTAAAATATATATATATATATATATATATTAAATTAAAAAAAGTAAAAGTTAAAAAAAAAAATATTAAAAAATAAAAATAAAAATAAATAAATTAAAAGCCTTGTCAACATCCAATCCCATGCCCCATGGGCCCTAGGCGGGGCAATCCGATTATGGGAATCAAATTGCCCTGCTTAAGGCCCATGGGGCTTGGCCCTGGTCAAGGGTGGCAGCTACACACAAATGTCACCCGCACCTAGGGTTGTGTCCCATAGGCCTTGGGCATGGCAGTCTGATTTTAGGAATTAGGCTGCCATGCCCAAGTCCCATGGGGTGCATTTCTAGGAGGGGGTGGGAGCCATGCAACTTCCACCCTCGCCCAGGGTCGCGCCCCATGAGCCCTAAGCGTGGAAGTCTGATTTAGAGAATCAAACTACCATGCCCATGGCCTGTGGTGTGTGACTTCAGGCGCAAGGGTGGTAGCTACCATCACAGCCCAGGTTTGTGTCCCAATTGAACTTCCATGACTAGGGATAGTGGGGCGCAGCCTTGGGGGGGTGGCAACCATGTAGCTTCCACACTTGCCCATGTCCACACCCCACGGGCCCTAGTGTGGTAGTCTAATTCCGGGAATTAGATTGCCACACTTAGGGTCCGTGGGGTGTACCCCTGGGCGGGGGTGGGAGCTCTGTGGCTCCCACCTCCACCCAGGCTCACACCCGACTGGCCTTGGGCATGACAATTTGATTCTCGAAATCAGATTTCCCCATCAAGGGCCACAACCTAGGGGCCTTGTGCATAACAATATGATTCTCTGAATCAGATTGCCTTGCCCAGGGCCCCTGGGGCATTGGCTTGGGGGAGCGAGACTTTTAATTTATTTATTTTTAATATTTTTTAATGTTTATTAAAAAAATTCAAAGTTTTTTTAATTACTTAAAAAACGATTTTTTTAGTATTATTCTATTTCATTGTTTTATAATAAATTATTATTTATTTATTGTTAATGTTTTTCTTGTTTGTTTAATGTTTTTTTATTTTCAATCTTTTCTTTTTTTAATATAATTATATTTTTTTTATTTTTATTTTTAAGTATTTTGGTTTTATTTTTAATTATTTTATTGTTTTTTTAATTGTATGTTTTTTTTTGTTACTTAAAATTTTATCTTAATCATTTTTTTTAAGAAAAAAACTTCAAATGTCATCATAATTTGGATATAAAATTCATAAAATTTATTATTTTTTCCAATTTCTTTTATTCACTTTTTTCATAGTTTTTTTTATTATTATTTTAAAATGTCATTTTTAGCGAGAGAGGTTTTGAAATTACATATTTTTTTAATTATATCTATATACAAAATGTATTTTTTTCTAGTGTTTAAAATTATTAATTTTCAGCGCCAATTATTTTATGTGTATTGAAGTATTAATTAACGATATATAAATATGTAAAACATCCCATCCTAAAAATATTAATGTTATTGTTTTTATTTTTTACTTGCATAAAACATCTTAGGACAAAAAAACAAGAAGAGGAATAAGACAACTAGAACAATGGTTAAATAATCGACATTAAAAAAAAATTGTGCATACTTAGGACATAAGAAAAGCTGAAGTGTCAAAAATATTCCTTTAAAAAATGTCGACGCTTTTCAAAATCCACTTGGAAATCACCAACATTAAAAAGAATTATCCACGCTTAATACATCAGAAATTTTAAAGTGTAAAAATTAAGCCCTCTAAAAAAAGGGGTTGATGCTCCATCAACACTTTTCAAAATCAACATGAAAATCATTAACATTTAGAAAAAATGTTCATACTTGATACATAAGAAAATTTAAAGTGTCAAAAATATGCTAAAAAAGGTGTATTTTGAATCAACACTTTTCAAAATCGGATGATTTTTAGCTACCTCAAAAAAAGCGGTACTCGGTACAGTTCTCATTTGATACTTTACATTTTTTTTGCCTATGTTGTACTTCAACATAATGAAATGTCATGGTTCATATTATTACAATGTAATGGGTGTCATTTTCATTGGTTGACAACATGCATTCCCGATGAAACCCAATGACCTTGGTGAATTGCAATCAATGACTACGATTGTCCATTGGACTATAACCTACTTGTGGGTTAGGACTGCCTCTCGTGCCCAATGAGGTACAATGGTATAAATTGATTTAGATCTACATCCCAGATCCCACATCAGGTTTGAAATAACATGGATAATTAAAACTTCCCTCTATGTCTAATGAGATCTAATGGTCCACTATCGTTATAGATCAACAACCCTAGTTTTGCTACTTGGCCTGTTACATAAGATTGTTGTCTCAATACTGATCTCATCATGTATATTAATTTTTTGGCTTATATATATATATATATATATATATATGCTTAATATTTTTTTTTTTGAATTTCAACTTTGTATTACTGAATAAAAATAGTACATAAGATAGGTATTTGTGTTACTAGTTGGTCTTTTGGGAAGCTGGCCCAGTAACACAATTGGGTTCCTTAAGATTACAAGTGCTTTGTTGGATAATTTTCTTAGGAAAAAGAAATAGTGGCTAGATCCTATGCTTCTTTGCTAGGAGTTACAAAAATGTTTGTTCTTTTCTAGAGAACCATATGCAAAATGCCAAAACTAAAGGAAACTAGCTAGTTATAATTAAATCATAATAGTGAACCATATCATAACTCAGGAAAAACAAGGAGCCATGAACCATGAACCAGCGAGAAGCCAAGAACCATAAACCAACAAGAAGACACCAATCACAAACCATAGATCCATCGAGGAGTGATGCCACAAGCCACCAGCCACGCGTACCATAGAGCCATAGAGAAGTGAGGCCACAATCCATCATCCACACAAGGCCATCAACCTATCACCACCAAGGAACAAGTATGAGCATACTAGAGTTGTGAATGCTAAGCCATGAACCATGAAAACCTAATAACCTCAGTATGTTTATGCCAAGAGTCAATTTTCATCACCCATAGTCTATTAACAGTACATGGATATTTCCACCTTCACAAGATGGAGAATGAGTTTTGGCCATCGCCATGCCTATGACCAACATCATAGAACCACATCGTAAATGATAATCACTCATCATCTAGAGTTTATTGATACCATGAGCCCAATGCTACCACCATAAGCATATGCCCAAGCCCACCACCAAGAGTTTCGAAACCACCTATGGATGGAGAAAACACTAGTTAGCTTTGATGACTCCTATAGGCTGGACCAATGAGGGGGAGGAGTGTTTCAAGGTCGAGGAACTAATCCTAAGAGAGAAAATCTATGAACCACATTAGGCCTAAATTATTAGAACCTACAAATTGTAAAAAAACAGAGAACTCTCTGAGAAGGCCACATAATAATGGTGAAACTAGGGGGCAAATGGAGATTCTAGGGCCACCCTACTAGTAGGGGAGGCCAAGTGTGGACAAACACAAAGAAAATTTTAAGGCTAATCCTTCATTTCTGAGAGTGCCAAAATATGCCTAGAAGTAGTGTTATGCAACTAGCTCATAAAAGAGATAGATCAACGAATTAAAAAATATCCTCCTTAAGAGGGAAACCTCATTTACATTACATAAAGGAACAATTCTTGGATGATACAAATGATAAGACCTCCTTTGTATATAGAGGAGTCTAAGGGGTCACAAAATAATTAGAGCCTACATAACAATAATAATGTAAGGGCACAACAATAACAATAGTGGGCTTCTGTGGGGAAAAACAATAATAACATGGGGGATCCATGGGCACACAACAATAGCAATAGGGGCTAAACTAATAACAATAAGGGGAATACTCTAGTATTATAGGGACCTAACATGCCCCTCTCCATAAAAAAAAGTATTGTCCTCAATGCTTGAGTAGTTCCAGATGCTTTTGTATAAAATTTGTATCCTTCCATATGGAATCTTCAGTGGTTAAGTTCTTCCACTTACTGGGATGCTCTGAAATTAATCAATTTTGTAGTTGTCAGGTTCTTGTTTATGTGACTGCTTCAGGTTCAAATATGAGTTTTTCTTCTTCGACAAGTTTTGGAAACACTTTTTGAACTGGGAGCTTGTCACTGATAACCTTGTTTAAGCATGAACCATGGAAAACGAGGTATACTTGGGAAGATGCAGGAGATTCCAATTTGTATGCCATAGTACCAATATTTTTCAACACCTTGTAAGGACCATAAAACTTGGGTGATAACTTATTATTCTTCTTAGCTTGCTTGAGGGAAATTTGTCTATATGGTTGTAACCGTAAAAATACTCAATCACCCACATCAAAACTTCTTTCACTACAATGTTGATATGCCAATTGTTTCATTCAATTTTGCCCTAGAGTGAGGTTATCCTTTAAGAGTTGGAAAACTTTTTGTCGATGCTTGATGTGATCTTCCACTGCTTGAACCTTAGAATTTTCTCTTAAAGATGATGTGATGCATGGTGGATGATATACATAAAGTTCCATAAATGGGGTCATTTTTGCTGCAATATGGAAGGAAGTTTTATACCACCATTTAGCTAGAGGTAACTACTTCACCCATTAGGTTTGTTTATAATATACAAAGCAACATGTATATCCTTCCAAACATTTGTTCACTATCTCATTTTTTCGTCAGATTGAGTATGATAAGATGATCTGTGTGCTAGTTGAGTACCAAGAGAAGAAAATAATTTTGTCCAAAAAATTTCAGTAAAAATGGGATCTCTATCACTTACAATAATCTTTGGGTTTCCATGTAGCTTTTTAATTGTTTCCATAAATTCATTAACAATTGTATTGGCTTTAAAAGGATATGATAATGCACAAATGTGTGAATACTTCGTAAGTCTATTAAATACCACCATTATGCCACCTTTTCTTTCAGACTTGCGTAAACCTGTCATAAAATCCATTGAGACCTCCTCCCAACACTGACTTGGAATGGCTAAAGGTTGTAATAGTTATGAGGTCTTAATTGTCTCAACTTTATTTTGTTGGAAAGCCAAACATTCTGCCACAAACTTCTGAATATCAGATTTAAGGTCATCCCAAAAAAATTCCTTCTTAACCCCATGGTAAGTTTTTAAATATCCTGAGTTCCCTCCTAAGGAGGAGGTATTCATTCCAAAGAAATATTTTGCTTGAGTTGGGAATTCTTACAACTATATAAGTGATCTTTGTACCATATTGAAACATTTTTCCAGCTAAATGTTTCATATGTACTAGGATCTTTCTCCAACTGTTGAATGAGTGCCCACACCTCTTTGTCATTCTTCAATTCATCCCTTTCTCCAATTATCGAATCAGGCTAGATAATAGAAATGGCACAAAGCAACGCTTCCATATCCTCATTATTTATTTAGAGTGCATCTGCAACAACATTTTGCTTCCTTTTTTGTAGATGGTTTCAATGTCATAACCCAACATCTTTGTGACCCATTTTGTCTTCTCTTCTGAAGATAATATTTGTTCTGAAAAGTATTTAAGGCTGTCATGATATGTTTTTACCTTGAAGTGTCATCCCATTAGGTAAGGTCTCCATTTCTTTAGTGCATGTAGTATTGCCAACAATTTATTCTCATAAATAGGTTTGTGTAAATACTTTATTTTGATTGGATGACTTTCAAAATAAATTGGTCTTTCTACTTGCATTAAAATAGCACCAATTCCATTTCCTGCGGCATCACATTCCACAATAAATATTTTTGTGAAGTCAGGAAGAACTAAGAATGATGCTTGGCACATTTCCTCTTTAAGATGTTCAAAGGCCTTAGTCACTTTTGGAGTTAAAGAAAATGCATCTTTCTTCAGTAATATTGTTAAAGGTGTTGATATTCTCCCATAATTCTGAACAAACTTGTGATAATTCCCTGTGAACGTGAGAAATCCTCGAAGATGCTTTATGGTTGTGTGATTTTTCCATTCCTTAATGGATTTAATTTTGTTAAGGTCTACCTTAACACCCTCTAGAGATACAATATGGCTCAAATATTCCACCTCTTGTACTCCAAAGAAACATTTGGAGGTTTTTCCATATAATTATTTTTGCTCCAACAATTTGAGCACCCTGTCAACATTTTGAACATAATACTTCCAAGAATTGTTTTAGAGTAATATATCATCAAAAAATACTAACGCGCTTTTTCTAAGGAAGGTTTTGAAAATGGAATTCATCAAACCTTGAATGTCAAAGGTGCATCAGTAAGGCCAAAAGGCATGACCAAAAATTCATAATGACCCTCATGAGTTTTGAATGTTATTTTCGGAATGTCTTCAATGTTCATTCTAATTTGATGATATCCTAAATGAAGATCCAACTTGGTGAATTAAATTGATCCATGTAATTCATCCAACAATTCATCAATGAGAGGAATGGGAAATTTATCTTTAATAGCGAGCTTGTTGAACTCCCTAAATTTGGACACATACACCATGATCCACCCTTCTTATGTGCCAATACTACTAGAGAAGAGAAATAACTTTGCCTAGGTTGAATTATATCAACCTATAGCATTTTTGCAACGATACGTTCAATTTCACTCATTTGGGCATATGGATATTGGTAAGGTCGGATGTTTGGAGGAACACTTCCTAGAATCAAATGAATAGCATGATCATGATCATAGATAGGTGGGAGGCATTTGAGAGTCTCAAATACTTTGGAATGATTATCCAAGAATTTTTGGCGATCTAGAGAAATAAATGATTTTAATGTTTGAACCTCTAGTGAGCATAATTGTGAAATTATGCCTCATTTCTCTTTCTTCAAAGTGTTTTTCATGCCATTAGAGCTTATTATATTTCATGGTGTCCGCGCGATACCCTTAATTCAACTTCCTTTCCTTTCCAAAAAAAATTCAAGAAAAATTCTTGAAAGTTAAAATCTATTGTCCCTAAAGATTGTAACCATTGGACTCATAGTACAACATCAATACCACCCATTAGAATAGAAAACATTAGACTATTCAATACATATTCCCCCATGGTTAGCTTGATATTATGGCACTTTCCAAAGGAATTTATAGTTCCTTCATTTGAAACCATCACTTGACACTTTGGTGCTGGATATAGGAATAAATTCAATTCCTTGGTTATCTTACAATGAATAAAATTATGAGTACTACCTAAATCAATCAACACTATTATCTTTTTCTTCTTGATATATCATTCTATCTTGAGAGTTTGAGGAGTTGTAATTCCTGTCAATGCAATCCAAGATATGGTCAGATTCATTTCTTCTTTCTCTGGGGTTGGCTCCTGGTGTATATCCTCATCTTTTGATGTTTTTTGTTCCTTTTGTTCCTCCTCTTTGCAATATATGTAGAATAATTTATTCTCATCACACTTATTACCTTCAGTGTATTTTCCATCACAAATGTAACAAATCCATTTTCCCTTTTTCATCCAATTTTTATGGCATCAAACTTGTAGGTTATGGAAGACTAGGAGTAGAAACACTTCCATATTTATAATTGTGAGTTGTATACTTCCTCGTTGCCATAATTTTGGTTTCAACTTTTCTTGTCACCCTGAATGCATTCACCAATGAATCAAGTTCCCAAAGAGAACCTCATGTTGGATTTTATCCTTCAAATTCCCTATAAAGACATCAATCCTATGCTCCTGTGGAATATCAATTACCTGATATTCAATTTTTGGAAGTCCTCAATGTGCTCCACCATTGAACCCTTTTGTTTTAGATTTATTAGTTGGCTAAAGAAGGTGTTGCTATCATTTCCTGCATAAAAATTGACTAAGTGACAAGTGTTTTACGAGAATAAATCCATTTATACCATGCAAACTAAATGGATTCTAAATATAAAGATGCAATGTGTACCTTTTGTGTGTGTTTCACATCATGGATATCAAAATATTGCTCCATATTTATTATCCATGTTACCAGATCCTTTCCATCAAACTTCTGCATATCAATCTTTGGAATGTGGTGGCTCTTAATCCCAAAATTGGAGTCTCTAAAATCATACTTCATATTATTTTTTTCCTCATCAGGATTTTTATGGATTACCTTGTGACCACTCGGAATCCTTTCTTCTAGCAACTTTGCCAAACCTTCCTTCAACCCCTCTATCTTGACATTCATCATTTCTTCCATGTTTTCTTTTAAACCATCATTCAAAACTCCCATGTCCCTTTTTATACCATCTATCTTAACTCCCATGTACCTTCTCATACCATCTATCTTAACATTCATCATGGCTTCTAATTCATTTTTTGTTAATTTTTGTGAGAGCGAAATTTGTTGCACTTGATCTCGTAAATTTGATATATCATGTTGCATTTCTTCCTCTTGTTCATGCATCATAGAAGAGATTTATGGTTTCTTACTAGGTGTTTCGATTTTTTTGTTTCAAGGTATTTTGGAATCAAACAATCATATCTATGCTTCACCATTCCTTTTGAGTCACTTCAAACTGATTTTTCAAACATAAGTTACGCAAGATTTAAAAAAAATACATACCTTTTTCTTTCTTTATAGGAGCTTGATATTGAAATTGTCGTATCTCTATAATTTCGGATCTCCAATATCTAAAATTTCTTCTTGTGGTATCCCTATGAGTCTTCTTTCCAACCCCACAAATCAAATCAATATTGGATTCTTGAAGAAAGAGTTATACCCAATCTCCCATATTGACATGATTATATACTGGTTCAGTAGAGTGAACTTGTATGGTTCCACATGTCACTGTTTCGACCTTCGGCCCTAAAAATGATACCAAAAAAACTAAATTTTGTGCACTTTCAATCACATTTTATGAAATTGAAATCCAATGGTCAAAGAGAAAGTTATGAATATTTTCCCTAGGTCTCCTGTTTGAGATGGAATTCTCGATCCTACAAAAACCCTAACTTCCTTGGATCATATCTTTGAAAATATAGTGAAACAAGATTTGAAATTCATACATGAATTTCACCAATATTTTTGCTCCACATAGTTGCGATTTTAGCTTCTGAAGCTTCATAGAAAAAAATTATAGCTAAAATTCTAATATGTCATGTTTGAAGAAGCAAAACCCTAGAATCCAATGCTCTGATACCAAATGTTATGCAACCAGGTCACATAAAATATAGATCAATGACTTAAAATTATCCTATTTTAGAGGGAAACCACCTTTAAATTACATATATGAACAATTATTAAATGATACAAATGATAATACCTCGGTATATATAGGAGTCTAAGGGGTCACAATATAATCAGAGCCTGCATAACAATAATAATGTAAGGGCACAACAATAACAATAGTGGGCTTCTGTGGGGAAAGATAATAACAACGTGGGGGATGCATGGGAAAACCATTAACAATAGGGGGCTACACTAATAAAAATAAGGGGAATACACTAGTATTATAGGCACCTAAGAAGTTGTCCAATTAAAGAGTGAGAAGACAGGATGAGCATTACAAGCATAATGTTCCTGCAAGAAAGAACTAGAGTGCATATTTTCCTCTACTGAACACCTAGCAGGACAGATCCATGATAAAAGAAATAGGCTAGAGAGAGGATGTTGGCTCACCGTGAATCCACTCTCGTCAGACGTTGCAAGAAACCTCTTCAAATAATTATGCATTACCATAATTTTCCCATGAGTCAAGAAGGATTTGGTGTACATTGACTAAAACCAAACTGGTGAGAGCATCATTACAAGATTAATTTGAGCATGCTTGAGAATTAAATGACTAGCCAAGTGGATACTGCTACCACTTAACCTTGAGCACCCGATAAAAAGTGTCATATTTAAACACCTGTCGTGGGGGAATATATTCTCTTAATCTTAATGGAATGAAATTAAGGTTTAAATGTCACTATATCATCATATAAATGTAAATAAAATGAGAATTGGGATATTATTAAAATAATATTTAGTCCAATATTATTATACATTTAGTTCAATATGATTTTCTGAGATGAACTTAAAAAAAACAAAACTTTGTGAGGTTTTTGATTCCGTGAATTCTCTTTATAGTTTAGATTTGTGTAGAAATCAAATTTGTATTAAATGACACTACCAAAACATTTTCAACACTATGTTGATATCAATTTCCAAAGCTTCCCAAACGCAGCAATCATGAAGCACATTCTTATGAATTGGAATCTCTTGAGTGAGAATTTAAGAAAGTAAGAGACGATTTTAAGTGACCAATACCAAAATAGTCCTTTTTTATTGCTGATCAGAGAAATAAGTATTGATTGGATTGATCACGATTAGTAGCAAATTTATACCATTAAAATGGATAAGAATTAAATGTCCTTTCAAAGATTTAATACCAATTTGTGATTTAGATGACTTATGCCTTCTTATGCACTATATGTAGGCCTACTAGCTTTGAATTTATTTATGAAATCTCTAGCCAAGTGACTTACTTTGTTTGTTCTAGAAGTGACGAGTGTTCTTAAGGTTTGGTTTATCATATGTCCATTTCTTTTTGAATTTTCTAAGTCTTGTTGGTATCACCATTGTTGATAACATTTTTCCTATAAAGTTCTTTCTAAAATTGTTTTTTCTGAAAGCCAAAATTTCTTTAAATGGAAACTCTATTAGGATTTTGAAATTTGATGTTGGTATTTTTGTCCTTATTAATTTGGTATTCGATCAAACTCTACCATATTAGTTTCATAGAACTAGCAATCTGATGGGGGTTTATGTTGTGTCACTTGGTTTCAGTTGTTTTTTTTAGGGGATACCAAAGTGTATTTGTTAGTATTGCAATAGTAAGAGTGCAATTAATGGCCCAAAGACACAATGACAAAATAATGCACGAAGATTTATATGCAATGATCCAAAATATCTTAGTGTTGATGAATAGAAAATTGGAACTTCAACAAAGGCTTGCACTATTGGAATATGAACTCAGTGTCATAAGAGATAAAGTAGAAGAGAGCCCTTTCAAAGCATGAATGTAGCAAACAAACCTCCACTCTAGTAACATAATAAGGGGGAGCCCCAACCTCCACAAACCATTTCGGTCAATAAAGAAATCATTATAAATGTTTTTGCTTGCTTAGCCAAATTTGAAATTCAGAATGTACTGAAAGCTAATTATTGAAATTCTTTGGAATAAAGAAAACAAATACTTTCTTGAAACATACATCAGAGTAGTCCAATAATATTTGCATAACTTATACTTTTATCAAGGTTTATGGGACATGAATTCTGTAAACTATGCCAATATAGACCATCAGACTAATGTAAATGTTCTTTATGGAAGAATTTTCTTTCATTTTCTAATCAAATTGTACACTTGCAAACATGTGGGACTTGTTCACTCCTTTAGGAAAGGTTTGTTGCTTTGTTTAAAAGTTTAACATATTTTTTTTATGTTGAAAGTTAGGGAATTATTAAAGGATTTTCACTACATGAACTTGGTTAGCTTAGTATTTTAATGCTTGTTTAAAACTTCAAAACAAAAAATTAACATATATCATTTTCAAATAAAATCATTTTAGAAATGAAAATAATGTGAAAAGAATACAACATAGCTTCATAACTATGCACTGGAAAGCACGATAAATGCTAAAAAGACTTACGTTTAGTGATAAGTGTTTTTGTTAGTCATGTTGGAAACAATGTTAGTACTAGGGGGGGGAGGGGGGGGTTGAATCAGTATTGAGGCTAATTTTAAATTTTATGCCAAGTAATCTTTAATCATTCAAATTTTGCATCCATTATATGAGAGAAACCATTAACAAACCATAACAAAAGTCATATCAATCAACACAAACACACACATCATGAGCAACAAACACATGAGACATAGAGGTTTTACGTGGAAACCCTTTTGGAAAAAGGCCACCAAATCTTGTTGTTATTGATGTAAACATAAGAGAACCTAAGCTATGTTAGGCCCCTATACTACTAGTGTCACCCCTTATTGTTATTAGTACAAACCACTTATTATATTGATGTACCCATGTAGTGCCCATATTGTTACTATTGTGCCCCATAGAAGCCCACTTTTATTATTATTGTGCCCTTACATTATTATTGTTATGTCGGCTCTGGTTATGTTATGACCCCTTAGACTCCTATATATAGAAAGGAGGTCTTTCATTTGTATCATCGAAGAATTGTTCATTTATGTAATGTAAAGGTTGCCCCCTCGAAGAGGCTGAATTCTAAGTCGTTGATCTATCTTTTCTATCTTTTTTTGAGCTGGTTTCATAACAGCTGGTGACCCTGATGATCAGAAGTCTACTATAGGTTATGTCTTCACTCTTGGTTCTGAACCTATTACATGGGCTTGCAAGAAACAAAGTGCCATTTCTCTTTCTTCAGTATAAGCAGAGTATTGTTGCACCGTAGAAGCTAGTAAGGAAGCATTGTGGCTTCGTCAAATCCTGTCAGAGTTTGGCTTTTAACAGAAACATCTGACTACACTTTGGTGTGATAAACAAAGTTCCATTCAACTATGCAAAGATCTAGTTCAACATCAGCGCAGCAAACACATTGAACTAAACATGCACTTCATTAGAAAGCTCATTCATGACCATGTTCTTGAAGTGCAATATTGTTTAACCGATGATCATGTTGCAGAAATCTTTACAAAGGCTCTCACAGAGGCGAAGTTTACTAAACTTCGATTTATGGTTGGAGTTTAGGAAGTTGTCACTAAGGGGGGATAGGTTCTAATGCCTTCTTCCTTCTCCTATTCTTTCATATTTTTACATCCTTCAATCCTATCCCAAGTCCTTCTTAAGGGGGGAAGTTAGGATATTTAGAAACATAGGAAATAGTTAATTATAACTTAGTCTAGTGTAGAGTTAGGTAAAGTGTGTTTATTTACTATGTATATTGTAACTTACAATCTGATGGTCATGGTATGTTCTAGACATGAACTGATCTGGCGGTTCATTCCCTCCTCAGTATTACCGACACTTGATCTGTGGCTTAACAGTTGATTGGTCCATGATCTCTATTTAAATAGCATGGAGGGTCATTTGTAGGGTGACCGTTCATGATAGAAGCTTATGTAATTTTTTTTCTTTTATTAATAAATTTCCTAAAGTGGCTGCATTGGCTCAGGCCATAGACTGTTTCCCCCTTTGAGGGTTTTAACCACGTCAAGAATACTAGTGTATTGATCTATGATCTGTTTGTGAGCGATGTCCTTTGGTGTTTTATCTGAGGAACTTACCCTCTAAATTCCTACATTTTCTTATATGTAACTTTGCATACTTAACCTACATAAGAAAATCTCAGTTCAATGTGGACCCTATGTCTACAAGAGCTGACGTGAGCTATGAACCATGAAATGCATTTTACGTGATTAACCAATGCATTTTATGATATTTTATATGAAGAGACAGACATGATGGATTTTTCTATCATGTTTTCCTTCTCTCTATTATTGGCCTCTAACTTGAAAAAAATCAGAGTATATGGTCATGGGATGATCCATATCTTGTGTGTAAAGATCCAAAGGTTCCACTTTTATGTTTGCTTCTATTGATGTGAAATATATTCCAGAAGAAGGTACGAGGCGAACAATTTTGCAATAAAGTGTATCCATGTGAGCATAATGCACACCATTATAAGGAGCAACAATTAGCTTGGCTTGGAACAGATCTTGGATATTATTTCATTCAACAATTGTTCTACAAATGAACCCCACGGGGCTGTGATGCTCCTTAGTCAATCTTGTTGGAGTAAGCTAAAGCAAAATTGCTTTAAGTGGCTATCTTGGCCATTTGAACAACCAAGAATAAAATAACTAGCTCTAAAATCAACTATATAATGTTCTAGATGGAATTAAGAGAAAAGGATGGTATATGTGATGTAATTATGCATAACCCTTCCCATAACAAGTTGTTTAGGCCAATTGCACTTGTGCACTATACTTCTCACACCACAAATCCCATCAAATGGGACATCCCTTGCAAGGATGGGAAAATAAATGGTCTATAGACCCCAAAAACCTAAGCTACACACACTAAATTATCCAAAGTAGTACATATATGTTGATATTTCAAATGATTTGAAGATGATTGTATGTCGTGTTGCCTCTTGATAGGAATTTTCATATTGACAAAAATGCAAGGCTTGGAAAGAATGTTGATATCAAACACTGATGTAAGCTTAACATATCCAACTGAGATAGTGAGAAATATAAGATATTATTAGTCCCTCTTAAAAAATATTATTATATTTGATATTAGTGAAAAACGTTTTCCAAATGGTATCATCATGAGTATGATATGGAATTAATGTAGATCATAAAATAGAGAATCTCAATATTTTACAGCCTATTTGAGATGTAGTGGCCTATTCATAAAATGGTACAAGTTAGAGCTAATGCAATGCACTACTTGAATATTCTAGAAAACTTGAGACTTCCTGGATTACATCTTAGGCTTGAATATTTGTTTATAAATCATCGAACACTACATTGCTACTTAGATCATACTAACTATGTATGGAACATGTATCTAAAACTATTACATAGGTCCATGGATGCTAGTTTTATATTGATATTTTGAGTAGAACTAAATGTGGAGCAATGTGTTCCAGGTCGCATGATATGGGGGGGCTAGGAGGCCAACATCGTGCAAAGAGCATGTATGGTCACATAACATTGTCTAGGTTAATTATGAGGCATATAATAAATGAGGTGGAGGATGCACACTTCATCATAGGTTTGAAGTTATCTACATATTCTTAGAAGTTTTACAATGACATTTACAACTTGGTTCTTCCTTTGACGATTCTCAAAAAGTTCCTAAAAAAATATTTAGCCTAATTATTCTAGGAAAAATTTTCATGTATTATAATACTTGTATACCCACTCGTCCTTCACAAAATGAGAATCACAAATTATAAAACTATGAAAATTCTCACAACAATGGTATTCTAAAAAGAGGGATGATTTTTGTGTCAATAATAATATGCTTGTGATTAGATTATGCAAGCATAATCATCAAAATGCCTTCAATTTCTGCTACATAAAAGCATAGGATGAAGGCATTATTGTAGAAAATAATGAAATAAATGATCACATCATTGATTTAGAATACATTCAATGTGTTAATTGACCCATATTGAGGACAATAATTTCAACAACCTATGTTATATAAGATGAAAATGTAGGAGGAACAAGTGTGCAAGTGTTAACCAAAGATTGGAGTCAACAATTTTTGTAATTTAATTGTGCTATAGGTCTAAACATATTGAATGAAATTTTCACTTGATTAACAAGGGTTTATAGAGTCTCATAAAATTTTAAGACTTAAGTTCACATAACTACAACCAAAATTTTGTTGGAGGTTCATGAATGTTTCAATTATCTTAGAACGATATGGGGTGCTAGTATAATAATCAACCATGAATTGTGAATGAAATTTCCAAATGTGGATGGCACTAACTTTACCTAATAGGTCCCAACTCTTTGTATTGTGAATCTAGCATATTGGACATGCTGACATGTCCCTCCTATGATTTTGATACACAACGACAAGTGTCATGCTGAGAATATGTCTTGTGCATGCCCAAGTTGCTGGAAAGAGATGTCTTGATGTGCCAGACCCGTGGGCATGCCCAACTCGATGGAAGGAAGTGTTATGATGTGTTAGATCTCTAGGATGAGAAAAGGTGGGCTAATGCCACTAAAATAGAAAAATAAAGAGGCATTTTTCAGTGACCCTATGCCTTCATGGAAATCTGAGTAGACATTGTGCAAAGAAGGGAAATGTAGGCTTCTGCCTCTATAGGTTTCCATTATTTTGTTGAGTTCATCATTTCTCAATCAACAATGTTTTTTGTCTATATAATTATATTATATTTCTATTAATTTTTAGAAATTAGATACTTTATCCTTTATCCTTTGTGTATATGTTCATGGACTATTTAGTATTTTCAGGTCCCTTCATGTCCCAACTTGGGAGTCTACGAGATCCCTATCAAATACTCAAGTTTGTATATACCTTTATCTCCATGTCATGTGAGATAGGGTTGGTGGCATTTTCACTAGTGGAAAGCACCATCCAAATTTTGATATTGCTTCTTGTTGCTACGGATACATTTTGAATAGGCATAAAAGAAAACTCAAACATGTGGTCACTCCAATATTCAGACACCTGTGCAGGGCTACAGGCTTTATACAAAATTCAAAATCCTTGAATTACACTTTTAGAGCTTACATGATTTTTAAAGTATGTTTGGCTTTTTAGCAATACATCTTGTCCAGGAGCTAAGATATAACTTGGTTGGATTGGAATAGTTGGAAGGATGGATAGCTTGTTGATGAAAATAGTGGGCACAAGAGCTTCAAAGAGATAGAACCTCCCCATACCTGCAATAAATTGATCGTTACAGTGACAATGTGTTGAATTTTACTGGAAATACTCCCATTATAGTAGAATTCATGGTTTCATGTCTTGGATGCAAAAAATATCCA
Source organism: Pinus taeda (assembly GCA_000404065.3). Taxonomy (NCBI): domain Eukaryota; kingdom Viridiplantae; phylum Streptophyta; class Pinopsida; order Pinales; family Pinaceae; genus Pinus; species Pinus taeda. The sequence goes on along the minus strand of APFE031121155.1, from coordinate 7,804 downwards.
CTCATGCATTGAATGGATGGATAAAATCCTTTGGACCCAAGGAAACATTGTATATATTAATGATGCACCGAGGAGAACATCCTTGAGAATGTTGAATCTTTTCTACGAATTTGTCTCTTCAATCAAACAAAAAATCATTCATCAAGTTTCAAAATTTTTAACCAACTACATTAAAAAAATTGCTCAGTAGAGAAGGGTGAATCAGTGAAGCAATAATAGAAGAGATGATGTGGAAATTAAGTGAAGAATTAATCTAATAGTGAAATAGATAATTTGAAATATGGAAATATGAATGGTGAAGTTGAAACTAAACAATGACAACACGAGAAATATGATTACTGAAGAATGAAGTTTTAAAGTAACCCTTCGATAGCTAATGCTAGCCACCAATTCCTTGTACGAAAAATATTACAGTAAACAATAATTTTTTCTTATGAGATATCTTAAGAGTTTTTTCACAAATATAATAGGCCCCACAATGATGCCATAAGGCTTATTTTTGGGCCCATGCATTTCCTTTTCTATTTTCTACCTTTTCAAGTAATGATGAGTTTATTTATTTTTAATAAATTCAGTTTATAATGTTGGATGTCCTCTACTGCAGGATATGTTCCTTGATTTTCTGAAAATTTTCTTGGGATGTCCCACAACAAGTTGGTGTGTGCCCCTAGCATATTTGGGTTTATTTGGACCTTATTTTCACAATGAGATATGTGCCCCCATCACTGGGATTATCCCCTATGGAAGGGGATGCCCCTGTAGAAATTTTGGAATTTTAACTTTAGTGCAATTCTAAAATTTCACCTCACCTCACACCAAAGGTTTCCTGATTCCAAACCTTATGAATATTCATCCTTAATTATGATCTCAAATATAACTTATAGCATCTAGGAACAAACAATATTTTAATTCACTTCAACCTTAATCCACCAAATGTAAGGATATGAAAAATATGCCAACAAGTTTCAGTCCTTAGGGCACACTTTCCTGGCATAAAATCAGACGATTTAGATCTATACCATTGCAAAAAATAAATATTTACAAGAGTAAACCTACCTTATTATCTTCTTAAGTTCTATATTAATGTTAAATAGCTTAACAATTTTGACCTTGTCAAATTAGCAAGAAAAGTAGTGCTAGGAATGAAAAAACTAGGAGGTCAATGAATGCTGAAAATCAAATATGCAACAAAGGAAATTTTGAACAGTTGAAAACTTCATGTGTATAAAGATGAATCACATGTATATATTGCATCGTGATCCCAAGATTACCACGAGCCTCTAGCTCTCCAAAACCCTACCTAGGGAAAACCATGAAAAACTCAAGCCTCAGGAAAGATCATCCACAAATTAGTATCATTCTTGCAATATTCCTTCTTGTCGAGCAAGATGTCTCCTCACTTTTCTTCAACTCAGGTGTTGTTAGTGGCTCTAAGATCTTCAATGTTTTGAGCCTAGATATTTTGTGTAGCGACACTTGAATCATATCTATAACACATTGTACAAGTGTGTCTATATATATATATACAAATTTATTTTTCAGCTATATAATTTAAATATATATTTGGTATATAAGTCTAACTTGTATAAAATAACATATATACTAACAAGATATAAATATTTGTGTATTTATAATATAATACTATTATATATAAATTTAGTGACTTTAGAGTATGAGATAGGATATAACATTTGTATATAATATTTCTTTTTTATAAATGCTAAAATTTGTAAGCTGGAGATAATAGAAGTTGAGATTTATAACATGAAAACTTATCATTATATTTGAGAAGCCACCTGCAATATGTAGAGAACTACATGATTTTGAATATGTAGACCTTGGTGTCCAAGTATTCCCATGAAGATCTTTTATTCTTTTCAATATTTCCATGAAGGTTCACAGATATTCCCATGATGTCATTTGGCACATGTTGCAGCATGAAAATTGTTAATTATGTCTACTGCAGTGTGCTAGTATTTCCTCTAAAATGGATTGTTCATTATGGTCTTCAATGAATCTAAGGATATTGGCATATTAATGACTATAAATATGTGATAATGGACTTATTCAACAAGATGGCTTTATTGATTTCAGGCAAGTAGACCATCATTGGCCAAGAGACAATGATGTTGATCTTGGTATAGTCATGACTAGCAATATGTGGTAGTGGACTAGTTCAACAAGATGCCTTTATTGATTTCATACAAGTATACCATCATTAGCAAAGAGACAATGATGTTGTTTCTCCAAAATTTATGGGATGCATTTTGAACTTCTATAGTCCATAATCTTAGACAAAGACAATAGCCATTTTTGGAAGGCATTGTGTAATGTGATGGATGCTAAACAAATTAATGCATTCATTTTCACCCTCAAATGAATGGGTAGATATAGATTATCTATACGACCCTTTTTCATTTTCTTAGGGAATTTAACTATGACCCTAATACTTGAGATGAAAATCTTACATATATTCAAAAATGTTATAATCAAGTTGCTTATTGTTTGAACAAGTCACCATTTGAGATTTGCTTGGAATTTTTATTTGAACCCCATTTTATATTTCATTTTCCAAGGCTATTAAAGATAAGCCTAATGCACATGGAAGTGAACAACAAAAATCCATTCAGTTTATGGCATGGATTCAACATATTCACACGCTAGTAGAAGAGAAACTAGAAATGGATGAACAAAGGTATAAATATCGACATGAGAAACTCAATTTCTTATAAATCCAGTGTGGGGGGCACTAAGGTTGTAGCTAAGTAAGAAGTTGCCATAGGGTAAACAAAAGATGCATAAGCCCCCCATTAGGTTTTCTCCTTTAAAAATTGTTCTGTAGGCGAATGAGAATGATTTTCATTTATATTTGCTACCATACATGGGCACTTATTCTCTCATTTCTACATCGAAATTAGAGATATGTAAGGCTATTTTGATTAATGAGGATGAATAGGAATTGGCAATGTTTTATTCATTTGAAAACTTACTGTTGAAGCCTAGGTTGAGTTGGATGAAAACACCTTTCAACAACAAAAACTATGGGAGACTAGTAGAAGTAAGAAAGAGTTGATGCAAGTTGGCTTTAAAGGTCAATTTTCTTCAAAGGTTACATTGTAAAGGATTGAAGAGGTTAAGCTTCTTCACCTACTTCCAAATTGATTAATTTTTTGGTGACCAAAAATACTCCAAAGGGAAAGGTCAGATTTGAAAACAAATCAGAATTTGGGCTATAAAGCCAAATAAGAAAAAACTAGTTAAGTATGTGGGAATATGTTTATATGTTCTTCTATAATAAAATGTGCCAAGTACTCTCACATACATTCCCCAAAAGGGAGAGTTGTGATCCAAAAATAGATTGTATTTTCAGTTAAGGCCAAATATGTAAAAATTGGCTAAGTATGTGGAAGTATGAGCTTATGTAAAGAAATGCTCTAAGGCCGACTATGGTGGAATGTGAATGCTATCATGAGGGTTCCGCAAGTTAGTATAACTTGATTGAAGCTTAAAGGGGAAGCTTCTTCAAATAATTATAATTATTGTAGAATTCATGACAATCTAGAATTTATTCGTCACTTGTTGACAAGGATTTTTCTAATTAAAATTTTTTCTTGGCATTGTGTAAATATTTTTGTTTGAATTTTGATTTTTGTTTATGGTCGATTTTGTTGAGTCATTTTAGGAATGCCTTGAATATGGTTTTTTTTTCCTTAGGAAAACCTCTGGAACTTCTATTCCATGGTTGGTACAGAGTGTGAACCTATTGGTGCCAATTACAACATCTAACCTGGTAGGGATGCTGAGTAAGACACGCAATGGAGGTATCCAGCCCAAGGGATTATTTCCAAGACCCCCTCCATGAAGTTTGAGGCACTTATCCACTTGTGCTATCCCACTGAGCTGAAAAAATGTTTTAAATGTATTTTACCCTCTCAAAGCACTTAAGCAAGAGTAAGATTATTGGTGCCTTCCTCACCCCATGAAGTCCATGATTGGCAAACATTTCGCAAGTGATATTTGAACCAAGATGGGGAGGATATAAAAACTTCCCGCCCTCTTAATCACTCAATATTAATCATATTGATAGATGACATACACATATACATGCACCTTTGAATGATGTCAAAATTTTAAGAATTTTAAGTTGTTTACTGAATCTTGTTTATTGAATTAAAGATCAGATCTTAACTTCAATCTTCACCTACCTTATCTTGCATATTTGTAGAAAGGTCTAAAAAATAGTTTCTAGATCTATTTTGGCTGAAGGGTCAAAGTGGCTAGAAGGGTGGGAAAAGACTTAAGAGTCAGCCCAAAAAGGCCTAGGCAAGTACAAAATATAAAATTTACACAACCTCCATATATATATATATATATATATATGATATGTAAAATTACACAACATATAATGTAAAATTAATCCATTTGGATGTATTCTTAATTTTATTATGAAATACATGAGGCATAAAGTATGTGATGAACCATGGTAGGAAGCAACAACAAAAAACCAATGATTATAAATCATATGAGCCATATCTCAAACTTTTCAAATATGAAAATGATGGATGGCCAGTTTATATTTTGAGATATATCGGGATTCAAGGCCAAATAAAGGCCCTTCTCTTGCTTTGAATATCAGATATGAAAATGAGTTATTTCAAATCAGAAAATGATCTCAAAAATTTGACAAAAATGTCTCCCTGGCAATGAAAAGATTGGTTGTCAATATGAGCTTTGATACATGCCATCTTTGGATTGGCTTTTAAGAAACCAACTCAAAAAATACGCTTCAAGTGTATAGTTGTCCCTACTAGTGAAAAACCAAGTATGAAATTATTCTCTAGCTTCCATAGTAATGACAAGAAGAAGACTAGATATTTAAAAATCAACTCTAAAAGTTATGCATTAATAGCTAGATGGTGAAAATCAGGCTAAAAAGTGTGAATTTGTTCCCTAGCTCATCAAATTAGTTTAGTAAAATCAAAAAATGTGCTCTACATGCTATTGTTATTGCTTTTGAAATGTATTTATGCTAAAAATAGCATATGTGTGTTGTAGTTGTGCCCTATATGATTATTGGATTTAATCTCACCATGTGAAAATCCCTTCAAAGTAACATGAAAAAATATTTCAAATGGACAACTTTGGAATTCGAGTGGAGCGTGTCTAGTTGACACTGGTTTGTGGGTCAAACCAAAATGTCTTGACTTGACCGAATTTGAGGTCTGCCAACTGTGGCTTGAATTTTTGAATGACTTATATAACATTGGAGAGAGGAATTCATGGTAAAACTCTGTATACTAAGTTTGTGACCTCTTATGAAAGAGATGAAGTTATTTCACATCACGAAAATTGAAGCTCCATTAAAACTGTAGGTTTTGACCCCATATAGAAATTACCTACATAAGAATTCTAAAACATAGAAAATAAACATCGCGAGATCATAAGACATAAAACACATATACACAGATATTTTCCCCTAGATCCCAAAACCGGGACTACCAGCTTGATTTTTCATTATGTTCCTTTCAATGTTATAATACATATTTATACATGTTGAAGCATCCAATACCATGGACCGAAAACCATCGCGTCCAAAAACATGTGTGAAAATCATGTACAAACCATAGGTGGGTCCACCCAACCTAACATAGGGTCCAAAACCAAAATTTTCTGGGGCGTTGCCCTGGACCCCATAAAGTGTGGTTATAGATATGCCTCAAACCCCCTATGATGCCTCCGCTACACAATCGGTGCAATGAAGGGGGGCTCTGCCCCCCCTCTAACCCCCCAATTAACTACATGGGCTAGTCATGGAGAGAATATAACACAACCCAACATTCTCCCACTTGTTGCTTTCCTTCCACAGGAAGCCATAAGAGCGCTTAGTCATTTTTCCAGCCCTAAAACGCCCATTGTCTCTCTACACTAAGAGAACTTCCCAGAGCTCACATATTTTGTCAATGCATCTGTAGTATTCTTCAAAGTGACCACCTTTACTAGCAACACCATTTTGTCTTCTATCATATTCCTCACAAAGTGATACTGAACATCAATGTGCTTTGTCTTTGAATGATATGTGGGGTTCTTTGCCAAGAAAATTGTGCTTTGGTTGTCACAGTATATCCTTATAGCTCCTTTTACTAACCCCATACTTGAACACAATCTCCGCAACCAAACTTCTTCCTTGCTTGCATGAGTGGTTGCCATGTATTCTGCCTCTATAGTTGATAGTGCTACTGCAGATTGTTTCTTACTCATCCAACTGATTACACCTCCAACTACGTTAAACACATACCCACTTGTAGATATTCTCTGATCCAGAGCTCCAGCCCAATTTGCATCAACAAAGCCATGAATATCCAACATCCTATCCAATCCTAATCTTCCTTGGTAGCACAAACCATAATCACTAGTGCCACACAAATACCTGAAAACCCGATTCACTATTGTCAAGTGCACCTTCCCTGGTTTTGACATAAACCTGCTCAATACTCCCACTGCATGTGAAATGTCTGGTCTAGTACATAAAACTGCATACATCAGGCTACTCATTGCACTTGCATATGGAACACGGGACATCTCCTCTTCCTCTTCTTGTGTCTTGGGACACTGTTCAGTAGATAACCTCACACCTACGTGAATAGGAACCTTCACCAGTTTGCTATCCTGCACATTAAACCTCTGTAGTATTGTCTTGACATACTTCCTTTGGTTTAACCAGAGCTTCCACTTTGCCCAATATCTTTTAATTTCCATGCCAAAAATATAGTTTGCAGCACAAGATCTTTCATGTCGAATTTGGAGGACAATTGGGTCTTCAAATCCTTGATAATTTCTTTGTCATTTCCAACCCGCAACATATCATCCACATACAAGACTAGATAATAACATTGTCACCAATTAATTTAAATACACATAGTGATCTTCTTTGCTTTTGGTGAAGCCAAGTCCTCGTATAAATGTATAAATTTTTTTATACCACATCGATGGTGACTGTTTTAACCCATACAGAGACTTCTTTAACTTGCATACCAATTCTTTCTTACCCTTCACCGCAAAGACTTCAAGTTGCTTCATTTATATTTCCTCTTCCAGATCCCCATGAAGAAATGTTGTCTTCACATCCATCTGTTCTACCTCAAAATCAAAAGAAGCAACAACAGATAAAATTAATCTAACAGAAGTTACCCTAGCAACAGGAGAAAAAATATCACCAAAATCAATTCTCAACACCTGAGAATAACCTTTTGCTACCAGCCGAGCATTATATTTCTCCACCTTTCCTTTTTCATTTGTCTTCTTCTTGAACACCCATTTGCTGCCAATGGGTTTCCTTCCAGCCAGCAAATCCACTAGATCTCAAGCCTCATTTTTGTGCAAAGATGCCATTTCATCAACCATGGCCTCTTTCCAGAGTTTTCCATCCTCTGAATCTACTACTTCCTTCACATCTTTGGGATCATCGTTAGTAATATATAAAGAAAAATTTGAACACAAAGTAGATGGAATATACCTTTCTGGTTGCCTTCTTTCTTGAACTAATTTTCTCACGCCTGTAGTTTGTGGCTGTTCATCTTCTGATTCCTCCTCTGTTGTAGAGTCTGATTCTTCCTCCTTAAGCTCAAACTCTATCTTCTCAAGTTCCTTTGGTTGGATGTCATGTTTAATAACATATTTTCCTTCTCTGAAAACCACATCTCGGTTGTACACAACCTTCCATGTGATTGGGTTCCAAAGCTTATAACCCTTTAAACCATCCTTATACCCAATAAAGATGCACTTTTCAGATTTACTATCTAACTTG
>APFE031121135.1:20182-31083 GCA_000404065.3 Pinus taeda | reverse complement strand
TTATTTATTTTGACTTGTGTATATTTTTGTTTTATTTTATTTATTTTTCCATTAATTATTTTTAATTTATTTTATTTTGTTTCCATTAGTTATTTTATTTATCAAATGATCTTTGTCTCAATTAGCTCCCCTCCTTTAGAGTTTGACTTTGATTATTTATTTGTTTATTTCAAAAACTAGCTGTTTAATATAACGGTTACTTATTAATATTTGTTTTTAATAAATTAATGAACTAATATAACAGTTTCAATATTATTTTTCAAAAACTAGTAATATTTGGTTTTAATAAATTAATTAAAATATTATTTTTCAAAAACTAGTCGTTTAATATCAACTTCGTTGTCGTCTAGTCCGTCTAGAATACCAGGTTTTCACCTAGATGACCCAGGTTCAAATCTCGGCAACGGAAGACCATATTTCTCCAAGGTCATGGAGGCAGCGTAGTGGTAAAGTCGGCCTCGTCATGACGGACCGGTCTTGTGTTCGATCCCGAGCAAGGTCGTAGCTCGTCGTGCGAGTAGTAACCAAACCGGGCCAAGCCCACTACCTTTTAACTCTACTCCCGTGGTGCGTTGGCCAAAATCTTAAAGGTCGTGGAGGCGGCGTAGTGGTAAAGTCGGCCTCGTCATGATGGACCGGTCTTGTGTTCGATCCCGAGCAAGGTCGTAGCTCGTCGTGCGAGTAGTAACCGAACCGGGCCAAGCCCACTACCTTTTGGACACAGGTGAAAACCCAGCGTCTCGTCTCTCGCGCTCCCGCTCTGCACCCGCAGCGCAGCCCTAGCCCTGCCCGCGCCTGCGACTTTCTGCCTCCCTCATGGCGTCTGGAGGTGGCCCTGAGGCCCCTCCTCCCCTTCCCCCGGAAGTCGCGGCCTTCAAGGCCCTGGTTTCAGCCGCTGGCAAGCGTCCGGCTTCAGGCCCACAGCAGAAATTCGTGAAGAAACTGGACAGTATCCCCAAGGTCACTCTCCCTGAAGAAGAAATATGTAGATCAGCTTTGAATCTCACTGAGAATGGCTTGATCGGTCAGTTCACCGGGCTGTGGCCGTCCCCGAGAGCTGTCGAAGAATGGGTCAAAAGGAACTGGCTTCCTCTGGTCAGTGAAGGAATCAAGATTTATTTTGTGGGCAAAGGGTTCTTCGTTTTTTTTGTTCGACAAACCAGAAGACAGAGGCCTGATCTTCAGAAACAGGCCATACTTCATGGGGCCTCAAGGACTTTACTTGAACAAATGGTCAACTGATTTCGATCCAGCGCAAGATGTGCCTAGGGCGGTTCCGGTCTGGGTGCGCCTTCCGCATCTTCCCTTGCATTGCTGGAACCAAGGCTCCTTACAATCAATTGGAAACGCTCTGGGAAAATACATCGACCAAGCCCCAAGGAAGGATCAGTATTCCTGCGCCCGGATCTGTGTGGAGGTCGACTTGGAAATTGGGCTACCTGAAGCGATCCAGCTAACGGTGGCAAACTGGTCTCATATTCAAGAGCTTGATTATGAACAGTTGCCCTTTAAATGCCGATTTTTCCATGAGTATGGGCATTTCGCCAGATATTGCAAAAAAAGAAGTGAGGAGACAACAGAAAAGGAAAAAGAAGACCAATGGAAACAGGCAAAGAAGACATCAGCAAACAGGCAGAGTAACAAAAGCAAGGCTAAAGGGTCCGAGAGCAAAGTAGATAACGGAAGCACAAGTAACCATAATGCCGGAAGCAGTGAACCAAAGGTCAATGAGGGAGATAAAAACCCTTTTGAAACCCTCGCGCCTCCCCCGGATCCCTCGGAAGCAGAGGAAGAAGAACCACTACAGCCTGCTACTATGGAAGCCCTAGATCCAGGCAATACTCAAAGCACCTACACAAGCAAAATATCTTCTCCATCATACGCAGAGATAATAAAAAAAAAGAAAAACCCAATAGAGAATATTGGGTCATCAGATGACGAATCCCATGAAAAGGCAACAAAAAGGGCCGGACGAAGAACAAACAAAGAAACCAGAGAAGAGGAGTCAGAAAAACAAAAAACTCTTGGCAGCCAAGCAACAATCGAAATGACCCTAGGGAGAACTGTTAGGCCAAGGACCTCCAAAGGAGGAGGGCCTACCCCTTCAAGCGGTAAATGATGCAGATGATCTCTTGGAACTGTAGGGGTCTGGGTAATCCCAATAAGGCAGAAGCAATCAAAGACTTATTGAAGATAGAGACCGCGGACATCCTTATGCTCCAAGAGACCAAAGTAGAAGGGGAAGCCCTTCTAAACACCAGCATTAACAAATGGAAATTTGACTCAGGAAAGGCTGTCAGTGCAAGGGGAACAGCTGGAGGTCTAGGCACTTTTTGGACAAAAAGCTTTTCCTTAGAACGATTTTTAGCAACTCAACATTGGATCTTCACAGAGCTGCGCCACACTGTAAGTAATCTTTCCCTTGCCCTGTTTAACTTATATGTACCAGTTCATTATGAAGAGAAGAAAGAATGCTGGAGGTCGCTTTCAGAGTTTTTAGAGCAAATCAGTCCTTCAAATCTGGTTATAGGGGGGGACCTGAACATAATTTTAGATCTCAAAGAAAAGAAAGGAGGGATTCAGTCCAAAGACCCTTTCAGCAGAACAGTGGGCAGTTTGATCCAGCGCTGGGACTTGGTGGACCTCAAACCAGTGAAAGGTAAATTCACCTGGACTAATAATAGAACTGGAGATAATCATATAGCAGCCAGACTGGACAGGTTCCTTATCAACAGCTCTTTAATGATGGACAACAGAATTGTTTTCTCAAAAATCCTTCCAAAACTCACTTCGGATCATAAACCAATTCTCTTTTGCCTAAAGGAAGAAGAAGATTTAGGTCCCCTGCCATTCCGCTTCAGCCCACTCTGGGCAGGCAAGGACGGGTTTATGGATACAGTTCAAGCAGCATGGAGAATGGACGTCAATGGCTCCCCAAGTTTCGTGTGGGAACAGAAATTGAAGAATGTTAAAACAGCTCTCAAAGTATGGATAAAGAAATCCATGCAATCCCCCAACAGGCAGCGGAAGGAGGCGATCTCTCAACTGGAAGGTATTCAATTCGAAATGGAGGATACGTTTCCTTCAGTCTCAGATCTCGCCCAAGAAAAATCGGCTCAAAAGAATGTGTACTGCTCCTTCAGGAAGGAAGAGGAGTACTGGCGATTAAAGTCCCGAAGTTTGTGGCTTAAATCCGGGGATAGAAACACCTCTTACTTTCATAAACAATGCAGGGCCCGCCTCTCGCGCAACCACATAGCAGAAATAACCAACTCCAGCAGTCAGGTTTTTAAAGGTTTCGCTCAAATTCAAGAGGCAGCGACAAACCACTTTAAGAACCTCCTCAGCACAGAGAGAAATGGTGAGGAGGAGGACGAAACAGATTTTCTTTCAGTCATCCCCAGCCTAGTTAGTGAGGAAGACAATGCCTCATTGACGAGTCCAGTAACGGAAGAAGAGATCACTAACATCGTTTGGTCGATGGACCCTGACAAAGCCCCAGGCCCCGACGGGTTCTCAATTCATTTTTACAGGATCTGTTGGGAAATCATCAAATTTGACCTCTTCAGAATGATAAGAGGAGTTTTGAAAAAGGCAAAAATGGGAGGAGGCACAAAATCTACATTTCTAGCTCTAATCCCCAAGGAAACTAATCCAAGATCGTTTGACAGATATAGGCCGATCTCCCTGTGCAACTCATCATACAAGATCGTGGCCAAATTGCTGGCTAATAGGATCAAGCCACTCCTTCAAAATCTCATCTCCCCAGCACAAGGAGGATTTGTGAAAGGCAGACAAATCCTCGACAATGTCATCCAAATTCAAGAGGCCCTCCACTCCAGCTATGCTCGGAAAGAACAAGGTATGATAATTAAATTAGATATGAGTAATGCTTTTGACCGTGTTAATCGATCCTTTTTGTTCAGGGTCCTTGAAGCCTTCGGGTTTTGTCAAGATTTTATAAATATCATCAAAGCCTGCATAGACAATGTCTGGATTGCACCATTGGTGAATGGGAGACCAACAAAATTCTTCTCTGCCACCAGGGGTCTGAGGCAAGGCTGCCCCTTGTCCCCCTTTCTATACATTCTGATGGCGGATTCATTAAGCAGAAAATTATCTCAGGAGCAACAACGTGGTTCCATCCCTGGGATTAGAATCGTGCAAGATACACCTTCAGTGAACCATGCGCTTTTTGCCGATGATGCTCTCTTGCTTGGTGGCGCCTCCCTGAGAATGGCTAAAGCTTTCAAGTCTACCCTCCAAAAATTCTGCAATGCCACTGGTGCCCTTATCAGTGAAAGGAAGAGCGCAGTCTATGCTTGGAATTCCAATCAGCAAACCACCAATAGGATAGCTAGCGAACTGGGCTTCAAAGGATATGCAGAATGGGATAAAATGAAATACCTGGGTCTTCCGTTGACGATGGGATCCAACCGGAACAATCTGTGGGAGGAGGTAATCTCCAAGTTTAACAAGAAGATAGCTGCTTGGGGCGGAGTCTGGCTCTCCTCCGGAGGAAAGCTCACCCTCATCCGGTCAGTTCTTTCCGCGCTGCCCACCTTTCAAGCTTCTCTGCTGTTGGCTCCAAGGCAAATAGCAGACCAAATCTCTTGCCTAATCAGGAACTTTCTGTGGAGCGGAGGTAAGGGGAACAGTAATCGATTCCACCTTGTCAATTGGGAATTGGTGAAGCGCCCAATCAAGGAGGGCGGCCTGAAAATTAGAGACCCTCTTCAAGCTAATTTAGCGATGGGCTGTAAGATTCTGTGGCAAATAACCTCTGAGCCTATGCATCCAACTAGTCAGATTTTTATTCACAAATATCTAAGGAATAGATCGATCACCACCTTCAACCCAGCCTCTTCTCCTAAAGGAACTTTGTCGTGGAGACTCTGTTGCAGAGGGCTAGATTTCTTCAGAATGCATTTGTACAAAGTACCTGGCAATGGCAAAACGACTTGGCTGTGGAAAGACCGAATTATGGGTCATCCCCCCCTCTCAGAGAAAAATGAAATTGCAGGAATAAGAGCTTGGTTAAGATCAAGAGGGATCAGAAAAATTGAAGACATAGTGGAATGGGACGAAGACGGCAATTGGAAGTGCTGGAAACTGCCCAACATTCCTGAGCAATTAATCGAGCAGTCAAACTTACTCATAGTTGAAATTGCAGACTTCGCCCCTGTCCATAAGAATGAGGAAGACTCTTGGGGTTGGGGACAAACAGGGGTCTATTCAGCTAAACAAGGGTATTTACAAATGCAAGGTAAAAAAGACTCAGCGCACCCGGAAGGAGTGCGGAAGCAGATATGGGAGTGCTTCAGTATCCCGAAGATTAACTTTTTCTTCTGGACCTTATTCCAAAACAAAATTCTCACTGGCGAGAACCTTTGCAAACGGAACATCGCTGGTCCACATCGATGCGTGTTCTGCAAAAAAGCTCTGGAAACCTCTGCTCATATTTTTCTCGAATGTGAGTTCGCTCAGAAGACTTGGACTAGTTTCTTAGCCGGTCTGAACGTCAGTTCTCCAGCGAACTGTTCAATCACAGAAATGTTTTTGACTTGGAAAGCCAAATATCCCCATCGCATTGCCGCCAAGTCCCTCTGGTCTAAGGTGTGGGTTGCAGTCCCGAAGTATGTATGCTGGAAAGTGTGGCTCTCCCGGAATGAAATTATCTTCAACCAAACAGAAACATCAGCCGAAAAGGTTGCAGAAAAAGCCAAGAATCTTCTAATAGAGACATTGAGACAGTCCAGTGCAAGAGACAATACCTTAAGAGACGAAGAAAGAGCATGGCTGGGCGACTTCAATCCCATAATGAGTCCTTCTTCTGTTTCTCGTCCTCCCCTCAAGGAAAATTGGTAGATCCGTGACTATGCAGAAGGCTTCCAGAAGTGGTGGAAATTACAAGGTAAATGCACTATATTTTTTGACGGAGCCTCAAAAGGCAATCCAGGCAGGTCAGGGGCGGGGGGGATCATTTACTTTCCGAATGGAAGCAAAGAGTGTTTCAGTTGGGGCCTCGGAATAAAAACTAACAATCAGGCAGAAGTCTTGAGCCTCTTGAAAGCCTGTCAACTCGCCAGGGGAAAAGAATCTAAGGAGATAACAGTGTTCGAAGATTCAGAATTGCTGATCAAAGCCTTAAGAAAAAACAAAAGGCTCAATGATCCTGTTCTGAACAAACAGATTCTAAGAGTAAACAGACTCTTGAAGGAATTCCCTTCAGTCCAAATCTTCCATATTCTCAGAGAATTGAACTCAGAAGCCGATTCTCTGGCAAACATCGGATGCAACTTGGAAAAAGGTATGATAAGCATAAACTCAGGTGAGGTGAAAATGGTTGTCATCCCCTAATCAGAATTGTGAGTTAGGAGAATTCCTGCCTCTGTCTGAAAGGAATGTGTAAGGTCTGCCGGGTTGTGAAAAGAGTAGGAGGTTATCAGCTATCAACTCAGGTCCTGAAAACAGAGGTTAGGTGCGCAGTCTGCCATGAAATCGAACTCACATTGCTTAAGAAACAGCCCTCATTCACTTGACGGGATTTGCCATGATTATGTAACAAAGAAGGGGCTCGTTTCGTGAGTAGAAATGGAAAATGATATTGGTTGACAGTAATAGGTTGCAGAACAAATATGGTGACAATATGACAAAGGTGATGACAACAAATCAAAGGTGTTGATAACAGATCAAAGGTGTGGTCTTCCACGCAAAAAAGAACTATTGACAACATAAAAGGGTGATAGAAAAGTATCAGTTGATGTATACACAGTTGATCTACAAGTTCCTCAGTTGATAACAATCCTTGTTATGCCCGCTATGAAAGTGTTGATGTATTACGCTGAGGTTACAAAAACTGCTGAGTATTTTGCTAATCTGAATAGTCTGTCAGAAGTATGTTGTTGATTATAAATGCCTGTGAGCCTTGAAAATGCTTGATGATTGCAGTGATTGATTGAATGCTACAGAATAGTTCTTCCTTAATCCATCACTGCTCTCAACTATTCTGATTCGTAGGAAGTGGCAGATACCAATCAGCTGCAGCGCAAACTCTTCAAGCCTGAGTTGCAAATATGCTAATCCAAGTCTTCGAAATTTCTTCCTTCTGGCAAAGAAACAGGGGTGGCGATATTAATTCACATGCCCAAGAAAAAGAAGAGAGGCGTGTTGTTTGTTATGTAATAGAAATTCTCAATGCATCCTCAATGTTAAAAGAACCTGCTCTTAGCTTGTTCAAGATCAAAGGGATGGCAGTTGAATTCAAATTCTCTCATAGATTATTCTCAGCAGCAGAATTCGCCGAGAACAGAACAAGACATGTAAATATGCTTTGACCTCGGTCATCCTTGAATAAAAATATCCGTTTTGGTTAAAAAAAAAAAAAAAACAGCGTTAATATAGCCTTACATATTAATTATTTTAATAAATGAATAAATTAATATCTTATTTAGAATTATTTTTCAAGAAAATAGTAATATTTGTTAATAAATTAATTTAAATATTTTTTTCAAAAAACTTAGCCAATAAATTAATGAAATAATATCATTATTTAAAATATTTTTTCAAAAACTAAGTGACATATTAATATTTTAAAATAATAAATCTTAAATCATTATTTAAATATTATTTCAGAACTAGTAATTATTTTGTTTTAATCAAATTAATTTAAATATTTTTTCAAAAATAGCGTATAATATAGCCTTACGCTTATTAATTTTTCATAATTAATGAAATAATATTCAATTATTTCAATAGTTTTTTTCCAAACTTAGCCTTATAACTTAATATTGGTTTTTACATATATTAATAAATTAATATTATAATTTAGACATTATTGTTCAAATATAGTCTTTTCTTCTCTATTTAAGCCTTTGCCATGGTTTGCCTCTTCATCTGGTCCTGATGATGAACCACACTTGTTGGTTCGAAACGCTTAGACCAGAAAATTCTCTCATATAATTTCTACCGAAAAATTTTACTTAATTCATTATGGATACAGAAGCTTGAATACAAAAAATCTCATATTTTTTAATAATAATAAAAAAAGAATCCTCAACCTTTTTTTCTTAACCATACTAATTAAAAAAATAATTATTATAACTTTGTGTAACACAATCCTACATTTATGACGCTCATGTATAGTGGTATTGAAGTTATAAATTAATAATGAGAATTGATGAACTGAGTATGGTAAAAGAAGAGTGATTACAAACTTTTTGTTTTTTGAATTTCTCAATTAGCTTTTGTGATTACATAGTATTTTACTTCAACATAAATGGTTTTAGAGTTTACATGTAACTTAATTTAATTCATTTTGATTTCATATATATAACTTTTATTTATCAATTATATATTTATAATTTTTATAAATTATATTATATATCCATTGTTTTATATAATTATAAAATACCAAACAAAATCAACCTTTCCAAATATCTTTATCATATTATATTCATTTAAAAAAATAAATTATAACCCTCAACAAACCTACCCAAAATTTCAAAAGCACTAGTTTATGAATTCAAGCTTTTCAAATTTCCTCAAGTAAAAAATGAGATGACATGTACTTAAAGAACGCCTCAATTATTGGTCTGGCCATTCAGAGATAGATTGATTGTAGGCTACGTAAAGCAAGCATAAGAACGTCTCAATTATTGGTGTGGGCATTCAGAAATAGATTGATACTCGAATGCGTTGGGTGAGATGTGTATTGTATGTGATGTTGACGCATCCGCCAGCGGCTCAACCCCTCAATGTCAATGAAATGCACGAATCCACTCCCAGTGTCTCTGTGAAGATGTGTATTGTATGTGATGTCGACGCGTCCGCCAGGTGCTCAACCCGTCACTATCAATGAAATACACGAATCCACTCCTAATGTCTCTGAATATTCTTGAAAACAGGCATGGGAGCAGAGCATTTTATTATTTACTTACCAAGCTTCCCCGTCATCACGGTTTTTAATTTACAAACTAGTATTATTAGTTGATATTATATTTTTAGCGATAATTTCTATATTGATCGTTGTTTTTAATGTTTTTATTTTTTAGTGGAGGGGTTTATTTTATAGTTTAGTACAAAGAGAAGTGTAAGTTTGTCGATTTGTATTCTCTTTAAAATAATAAAATTATGTTTAGGAAAGAGAGTTAAAAAAGAATGTAATAAATGTTTAAATTAATTTTTAAAAATAAATTATAACAAAAAGATTTAAATAAATTATTTGAAAGTCCTTTTTTTTTAATTTTTGTAGATATCAACTCATATATACCTATATATACATAAAAGAAAGAAAATTGCTAAACAAAAAACATTCAGTGTTGTTAAAAAAAATATTAATACAAGTATAATAAAAAATTTAATAAAATTAAATTTTTTATAGCTAAAACTTTTATTTGGTTATATATATACTCTATTTAACATTCAAAAATATAATTTAAAGTATAAACAAACTTGAAAACAAAACTACAAATTTCATGTTTCAATTTAATGCTAATCACATGTATTAACCTATATTAATACATTATAATATAAATGCCTTTCCATCATTGTTTTTTAATGAAGAGATTAATTAAAATAACGCTCAAACAAACAATAAAACTCTAACAAAGCAATCTATACTCTATAATACCTATTTTATATGAGAGATACTTTATAATACCTATTGTATATATGAGATACTTTATAATACCTATTTTATACATGTTCTCTAATGGAGCATTTTCTTTAATGAAATGCCACTTGCTCCTAATTGATAAAGACCATAAAAAGCTAGCACATTAAATAAGTAGACCTGGGAAATGATTTTAAAGAGATTGACAACATCTCTTGCTGTCTGATATCTTTAATAATAGTGGCCAAAACACTCATTACAGCCTTGACGTTGACGTTCCTATGTGCTATCCTAGTCAATTTCTTAACTTCTCGAATCTTGTATTTAGGTATTAATATAGGCACTGTCCCAAACACATCGAAGCCACCATCATCACATGTATGGACGCTGCTTCGTCTTCCAAAATATATGCAAGCTCACTGTAAAGCTCCGATATCCCATCAAAATATTCCGGTAGATTCTGGAGGTTTTGTGTATCAAAGTGGGCTACCTTATGCTTATGAAAAATATACACTATGACATTTTTAAGATATTTTTTAGGACAAAATAATCAATTTAATATCAGTTGAATTGTTTTAAATATAAAATTTAAGATAAAAATAGTTTGATATAAAAAATATTTTAAAACAATTTTATTTTTAAGACAAATAGCTAGACAAAAATATTTTTAAAGTTAAACAGTATTTGAAAAATAATTTGATAAAATTTTAAGACAAAACTTTTATATTTAAGACAAAGAAGTTAAAAATTTTTAGATATATTATATTTAGACAAAGCAGTTTGAGCCAAAATAATTTTAAGAAAAAACTTTATATTTAAGACAAAAATAGTTTGAGACAAAAAAAATTAAGGCAACTTTATATTTAAGACAAAAGCAGTTTGAGACGAAAAAAATTAAGATGGCTTTATATTTAAGACAAAAGCAATTTAAGACAAAAAAGATTAAGATAACTTTATATTTAAGACAAAAGCAATTTAAGACAAAAATTTATATTGAAGACAATGACCACTTCATACAATGGTAACTAAGATGAAATCAATTTAAGACAATTAGCACAAACAAAAGCAGTTTAAGACAAAAAAGATTAAGATAACTTTATATTTAAGACAAAAGCAGTTTAAAACAAATTTATATTGAATACAATGACCACTTCAAACAATGGTAATTAAGATGAAATCCATTTAAGACAATTAGCACAAAAATTCCACGAGTAGATTGGATAATTATACTTTTAATTTTTGAAACTCGATATTCAAATGACAATAAGTTAATTATATTCATTTTTTA